>JAZFAU010000558.1:57500-72500 GCA_037178615.1 Dione vanillae
CTACTACATACATACATACATACATACATACATACATACATACATACCTAATACATACATCATACTACAACAACATACATACGACATACATACATACTACATACTACATACAACATACATACAGACCTACATACATACATCCATACATCAGACATACATACATAATACAACATAACAACATACATACTACCTACATACATACAGCACATACATACATACATACTACATACATACATACATACATACATACATACATACATACATACATACATCATACATACCTACATCCATACATAATACATACATACAGCATACATACATACTACATACATACATACATACAACTCATACATACATACATAAATAACATACATACATACATACATAAATACATACATACCTACATACATACATACTACATAGCATACATACATACATACATACATACATACATACATCATACAACATACATAATACATACTACATACTACATCCATACCTACAATACATACATACATAAATGCCATACATACTCCATACATACATACTCACATACATACATACATGCCTACATACAATACATACATCATACATCTACATACATACATACATACATACATACATACATACATACAACATACATACTACATACATACATACATACATACATACTACATACATACATACATACTACATCCATAACATATACATACATACATACATACATACATACTACATACATACATACATACATACTACATACATCATACATACATACATCCTACATACATACATCACATACATACATCCCTACATACATACATACATACATACATACTACATACATACAACAGCATACATACCTACATAATACATACATGACATACATACATACATACATACATACATACATACCTACATACATACATACATACTACATCCATACATACCTACTACATACATCCATACATCCATACATACTACATACATACATACATACATACATCATACATACATACATACATACATACATACAATAATACCTACCGACATACATACATACATACATACATACATTTACATACATCATACATACATACATACATACATACATACCTACATACATACATACAAACATACAATACATACATCCATACATACATACATACATACATACATACAATACTACATACATAACATACATACATACATACATCAACATACAGACATCATACATACATACATACATACATACAACATACATACATCATTACATACCTACATACATACATACATACATACATACATACATACAATACATACATACATACATCCATAACATAACATCATACATACATACATACATACATACATACCTACATACTACATCTACATACTACATACATACATAACTACATCCATCATACATCATACATACATACATACATACATCCATACATACATACATCAGACATACATACCTACATACATACAACATACAACATCATACGTACATACTTACATACATACATACATACATACATCCTACATACATCCATACATACATACATCATACTACATACATACATCATAATACATACATACATACATCCATACTACATACCATACATACATACATACAGACATCATACATCACATCACATACATACTACAACATACATACATACATCATACTACCTACAATAACATACATACATACATACATAATACTACCCAGACCTACCTACATACAACATACATACATACATACATACATACATACATACATACTACATCAGACACTACATACAACATACATACAACATACATACATACATACATACCTACATACATACTACATAACATACATACAATAACAATCACATCCATACATACGATACATACATACATACATACATACATACCTAACACACTACCTACATACATACATACATACATACATCCATACATAATACATCCATACATACCATACATACATACATACATACATACATACATACATACATACATACTACATACAAATACTACATCATACATACATACAGACCTACATACATCCTACATACATACATACATACTACATACCTACATACATACATACATCATACCCAATAAACAGGAAAAAGAGAAAACGAAAAAAAAAAATACATCAACATACATACATCAGACATACAACATACATACATACATACATACCATAACTACATACATACATACCTACATACATAATACAACATACGATACATAAACCTACATACATACATACCTACATACATACTACATACATACAACATACATACATACATACATATCATACATACATAATACATGACATACATACATAATACATCATACATACATACATACATCATCATACATACAGTATACATACGTACATACATACATACATAAATACTACATACTACATACATACATACATACAGACCATACATACATTACATACATACATACAGCATACATACTACATACATACATACATACATACATACATACATACATACATACTACATACATACATACATACATACCTACATACAACAACATACATACATACAGACATCATACATACATACAACATACATACATACCTACATACATACCTACCTACTACATACATACATACATACATACATACATACATACATACAATACTACATACATACACAATACATACAATACATCATACAACATAATACATACATACATACATACATACATACATTACCTACATACATACATACATCATTACATACATACTACATACATTACATACATCCATACTACCATACATACATACTACATACATCCATACTTACATACCTACTACATACATACATACTACATACATACATACATACATACATACATCCATACATACATACATACATACATACATACATACAATACATACATACATCGACATACATACATACATAAATACATACATAATAAAACATACATACTCCATCCATACATACATACAGTACATACATACATCCATACATACATACTGACTACATACAACATACTACCTACAACATACATACATACATAACATACATACAGACTACATACATACATACTACATACATACATAACATCAATACATCCATACATACATACATACATACATCATACATACATACATACATACATACATCACATACATAACATACAGCATACATACATACAACATACATACATACATACATACTACATACATACATAACATCATACATCCATACATACTCCAACATACATACATACATACATACATACATACATACATACATACATACATTACATACATACATACATACTACATACAATTACATACATACATACTACATACATACAACATCCATACATACATCAGACTATCTACAGACATCAATACATACGACATACAATACATACATACATACATACCATACAACTACATACATACATACATACATACAATACATACATACATACATACATACATACATACATACAACATCATACATACATACATCATACCACATACCATACATACATACATACATTACATCCATACATACTACATACATACATCATACATACATACTACATACATACATACCTACATACATACATACATACATACATACATACATACATACATACATACATGCATAACATACATACATACCTACACTACATACATACATACAATCCATACATACAACATACATACTACATACATACATACATACATACATACATACATACATACTACATACATACATCCAACCTACATACATACATACATCATACATACATACATACATACATACATACATACATACATACTACAATACCTACAATCCTACAACATACATACATCCTACATACATCATCCATACAGCATACATACATACATACATACATACAGACATACATACATACATACATACTACATACATCATACAGACATACATACTACATACATAACAGACACCTAACATACAATACATACATCCATACTACCTACCTACATACATACATACATACATACATACATACATACATACATACATACATACATACATACTACATACATACATACAATACATACATACATACATACATACCTACAACATACATACATACATACTACATACATACATACATACATACATACATACATACATCCATACATACATAACATACAGACAACATACATACATACACAACATCTCATCATACATACATACATCATACATCCATACATACATACAGTACATACATACATACATACTTACTACATACTACACATACATAAAACATACATACATACATACATACATACATACATACATCCTACATACATACTACTACATACATACCTACATACATCATACATACATACCTACCTACATACATACATAAATACATACATCACATACATACATACTACATACATAATACATCCCACCTACATACATACATACATACATACATACAACATACATACATACATACATACAACATACATACATACATACATACCTACATACCTACATCCATACATACATACTACATACTACATACAACGACTACTACAATACATACATCTACATCATACATACATACTCCATACATACGACATCCATACATACTACAACATCCATCCAACATACATACGATACATACATACATACATAACATACTAACATACATACATACATCATACATACATACATACATACATACATCTACATACATACATACATACAACATACAGACTCTACATACATACTACATACATACTACATACATACTAATACATACTACTACATACATACATAAACTACATACAGACATACATACAACATCATACATACATAACAACATACCTCATACATACATACATACATACATAACATACATACATACATACATACAGACATACATACATGACATACATACATACCTACATACAATACATCATACATACATACATATCATACATACATACATACATACATACATACATACATACATACATACCTCCATACATAAATACATACAGACTACATACATACAGACATTCAACATACATACATACATACAACATCATCATACATACATACATACATACATACCTCATACATCATACATACTACATACATACAACATCAACATACATACATACATACTACATCAACATCCATACATACATACATCCCTACATATACATACATACATACAACATACATCTTACTACATACATACATACATACATATCCCTACATACAGACATACATACATACATCCATACTACAAATACATACATACATACAATACATACATACCTACATACATACAATACATACAACATACAACATACATCATACATAGCCTACATACATACAACATACATAATACATACCTACATACATACATATTATATATATTGGGTGGGTCTATATAATAGATTATATAATATTATTTTTTTAATAGGCAGCCAACGTAACTACAATGTTACCTATTAACAAATAATATAACTTATATTAAAAAAGCGAATTACTTGTACATCCCCCTTACAGGCTAGCTCAGCCTGATTAAAAATAAAAAACAACAAGTCTTTTCAAATCAGCAACCCTACACCAGTTAAATACAATATCCATAGTAAAACAACGTACATTAAATTACGCACCTACATTAATGACAAACATAAAAACTTACTACTAAACTAACATGCCACTAAACAAAATTACCAAGACAAAACATACTATTCAATTAAAAATAAACGAATATTTTAAAAGTAGTGGAAATATTTTTCTTTTCAACATTACAGTCACTTCTTTACATTTTATTGTAATATTCTTCTTAATTTCAACTTGTTTAAATGTTTACTATAGAGTCTCTAAAAATATCAATATTGGCTAGTTAATATAGAATTGTAAGATTTCACCACTCTTTTTAAAGGGCAGTTTGTACCAGGTTAGTCTTTAACTATCCTGCTAAAAAAGTGTATTTTTTTTAATTGAGCTCTAGCATTTGCCCTCGGTATGGGGTAAACCATAATTTTGGTTTGGTAGTAGTTCTTGCAATCATTTCTCCATTTATACGTTTATGTAAGAAACAAAGATCCAACATAACCCTAACGATCGGTAGGGAAAGCGTTTTTGTAAATGCCAATATATCAGTATATCCTTTCATATATCCCTTGATTTGTGAGTGGGGCAAAATTAATTATATCTTAAAACTTCTTTTGTACTCTCTCATCCTATCCTATGTATTTATGGTAGTATGGATTCCCACACAATAACAGTATTCTAATTTACTTCTTAATCATGCGAGTTAAATTAATATTAATTTATTATGAAGATTTTTTCAATTTCTTTGTGTTCTTATGATAAACTACCGTTTTTAATGTTTGTTTTTTAATACATTTTCAATATGGGGCACAAACTTGCTTCTTGTCTAATCGTAAATGCCCAAATCATTAATTTTTGCTTTACATTATTTATTTTTAATTCCCGTCAGGTTATACGCGAAGTTCAACATTTTCCATTTTCTACAAAAGTCATATTAAAACACTCTGTAGTAACAAAATTAAATTGTTAGAGATCTTGCTTTCTGCATTAACAATGAATCGTTTATAATCTTTTATTCTCCTTATAAAATTTAAGGTCCGTCTGCGTAAAGATGATAATGGCAATATTTTAAACATTCGATATATCCATTGAAACAATTCCAAATAAAGTGGTCCATAGAAGAGACCCCTGTGGCACTCCGGATGTTGCAATAATTGTAACGAGATTGATACCCCCCAATGACGACGTCATTCTCGATCTATCAAATATGATCAAACCATTGAGCAAATTTCCTGTAGATGCCATAATTTTGAAGCTTCTTAATAAGAATTCGAATGATTAACAACGTCAAAGGCCTTGCAAACTCTGCATATATGCAATCTATTTGGCAACCCTTATCCATGACTTTCCGATAATTATCAACAATAAAGGCCAAATTTGACGCATGTTGACTTTTGCTTATAAGCCATGTTGTTCACAGAAATTGTAGATTTCATATGCAATGTAGTATCTTACAAATCACTGACCAAAAATCTTACAAAACTGATAAATGCAAAGAGGTCCTGTAGTTTGATATTGCTTTTTGTCCTTGTTTTAAATATGGGAACAACACGCCGCTGTTTTTCCCATTTTTGGGAAATTCTCCCTCGTATAAGGATTTTCCCTAAATTAAGCAGCAGTGTCTAGTCGAATGGTGCCACGTTTTAACAAAGCTGGGGGTATATCATCCGGTCCCTGCTCCTTATTCGTTTTTAAATTTACCCCTTTATTGTTTTGTCTATTCACAACATTATTTTTCACATACAGCTTCCTGTGATATTTATTCCATGTCAGCAAGAGCATGATAATCATTTTTGAGAAATCTTTTCCTTCTAGATTCGCGAATGTCTGCGTTGATTGGGGTATATATACTAGAAAGTCGTCAGCAAAACCGGTTGCAATGTCCGTTTTCCATTGGTAACCTTAGAATCATTAGTGTCATAATGGCTGGACAGTCACATTTATTAGAACGTATTTAATCTTTTAAATATGAATAAAAAAATTTTTTGGATTCTTTTTCATGTGTTTTTAACGCTTTCGATATATTTTTTATAATCCCTATTCTAAGAATTCACACCTTTCTCGAAGTCATTTAAATTCTATTCTCCAAAGATTTTTATATTTTTTTAAAACGTATTCTGTATTTATTTTTTTCAGCAAGCCTTTTGATTTAAATTGTTTGAATACCAATAAGGATATAATTTGTTTTTGTTACTTTTTTTTCGGATGCAGTTTTCGATCACTTTACGTATCTCTTTAGACAAATTGTCGTGCATTTCTTGACATCGATTGCTTTTTGAAATAGTGCTTCCCAACTATTTTCCTGCTGTTGTCCCATTAACATGTCATATCAGCACTTAAAAAATTTTGTGTCTCAATATCTATGACTTTGCAGTAAAGTGTCTTGCAAGTTGTTTCATAAGATATTATTTAAAGAGGGTGATATGTATCTACTGGACATGCAAAAAAATTACTATGTTCTGTGCTTAGGTTATAATTGCTTAAAACAAGGTCCCAAGTGTTTTTCCATATGTATACAATACTTATATTGTGACAAATTTGCATAGCCATAAAATTCATAATTAACGCACTCCGCTGCACTTTTAGGGTCAGGAGTAAATTCTCATTGTTCGATTCGTTGTCCAATGTATTGTTTGGTATACTTGACATCTCGCTCAAATAGTACACGATTGTTTATTATTAACACCTTTCTATAGTGTTTACATAGGTTTCGAGTCACTTCAATTTTTAAAGGTGACAGAATCTAAACGCGCATAAAGAGACTGCTGTTGATCCAATAGAATATTTACCCACGATCTTCACATTTGGTTTCCCAGACCTATCCTGTAGCTCGATATCGCTTGGGACACTGCAATGATCCTCCACCCCTCCCCCGTCTGATTTAATACGATCGCACACGACTCCCGAACTCGACGCAAGACATTGTAACGGTTGTCAATAATTTTCATTGTCTATATACCTTATTAAGCCAAGTTCTTCTGTAAAATTATACATCGAAATCCGTATTAGATTGGAGAATATCATTCGTCTTAGTCCTTATTCCTCTTACATTTTGATAAAAACTTCTGTAAATTGGTTTGCACCATTTACAAAAATAAAAATGAATAATATCTATAATATAATACAGTGTAATTGAATAACCACTAAAAAAGAGTCTTTTATTGTAATGTTTTTAAAAATTCGCTTTGATTTAACTTGTCTAACGTCACTTGAGATTGATTTTCTAAGGAAGATATTTACCATTACGTGACCACACAAACCGGTACAGTTTTCTTTTTGCCAAAAATCCTAACAGCGGCGTAAATATCTTTTGCTGTTGCGTGTTAAATGTTGATATAATATAGGTTTTATTTTTTCCCCAGATACCCATATGGGGTTGTGTTTAATTTTGTTGTCCCCTTATTACTCTTTTATACTTTATCACTCTGCTAAAAAAACGATCTCGAAGAGTGGACTCTAAATTTTTACCAGAACTGACCTGGTACGTTCTGATTCTTTTGTTAATTTTTAGCTAATGCTGCACACTTGGCACCAACACCTCCTGTATTGGTACACTAATGACTCGTCCCAATCTGTTCAACGTTCTTAACAATTTTCACTTTCCTTTGCTCTGGAATACAGTGTAACTCTATTTGCCTTGATCTTATTTCCCTTTCTAGGTTATTAATTTGTATTACCTTGAGAGGTCAGCGCTTGTTCGGAGGTCGGTTGTTGTCTTTTTTAAGGCTTATATTCTTTCTGAGGCCTCCTCTAGTTCTTGTTTGAATTATTTCAAAATGCTTGTATAAAACTCATAGATTGCTTAATTCCTGCAAACCACTTAACTCCTCGCGTATGTTCTTGAATTCTAAGCAATTGTTGAGAGAAATCGCCTCTTTTACTTCACTCCTTACCGCTGCTAGGAAGTCGGGCGTGATGTCAGGTTTTCCTTGTTGGTGATTATTCCCGTCGGAGATTGGCGCCCCGTTTGTGTTGTTCCATGGTTTAGACATTTGGACACGTCCACTGCCTCCCTCGCGTTGTTGTAGTCTTATTACCACTGTGTAAATACATTCTCGATTATATTGAGACTGACCACTTAACACATTTGAGTCCTTTTCCTGAGTTACCAAGAACACTTTGCCACTGCAGGCAAAACATTCTTGTCATTTTTTGAAAATTACGTTTTTGAAAAGATAGTAGTTTAAAAAAAATAAAAAAATAAAAAATTGTGAACAAAAATTTAAAACAAAAATAATAAGAAACTAACAAAAAATGTAAACAACGTTTCAGAACACAAAGAGTCGTAGGGAATAGAAACTCGAAGCGTAAGAATTCACTCAGCCCTACATCCCCCAGGAGTCCCACTTAAGAAAGTATCAGAATTGGGCAAAATATTTAAGTATATACCAGATCGTGGTAACTTATTATGCACTTATAGCATATTAGTTTTTTATAACTGAAGTAATGTAAGATCACTTGCACCATAAATATTGTTAGTTCGCTATTTATTACGTTTATTATAACAAGTATGCAATTACTAAGTATGCATTTGCTCTTAATAGCCGCAATTAACACTCATTCAACACGTTATATAGTTACTTGTTTGAACACTTTATACACTGAATAATTGATTTACACTTGGAGCATGAGTAATGCACCTGTTGCGGGACGACGGTCGGTCGGAAAGTGATATATATATATATATATATATATATATATAATATATATATACTAATATAGATATATTATATATATATATATATATATTTATATATATATTATATATATATATATATATATATATTATATATTATATATATATATATATTATATATATTAATTATATATATATATATATATATAGTATATATATATAATATATAATATATAATATATATATATATATATATATATATATATATCTATAGATTATATATTTATATATATATTAATATTATCTAGATATATATATATAATATATAATAAGATATATATATATATTACTATTATTATATATCTATATATATATATATTATATATAGATATATATATATATATATTATAATATATATATTATATATATATATATTATATATAATATATATATATATATAGATATAATGTATATTATCTATATGTATAATATATATATATATCTCTTTCCGACCGATATATTATATATTATATATATATATATATATATATATATTATATTATATATATGATATATATATATAATATATATATATGTTATATATATATTGTATATATATATATATATTCTAGTATATATATATATAATATATCTATATATATATCTATATATATATATATATATAGATATATATTATATTATATATTATGTATATATCTAATATATATATATATAATATATATATATATATATATTATATAATATTATATATATATATAATATATATATATATATTTATAGATATATATATGTAATATATATATATATATATATATATAGTATGTATATGTATATGTATATGTAAGTATATGTAATATGTATAGTATATTGTTATATGTATATATATGTATATGTAATGTATATGTATTGTATATGTAATATGTAATATTATTGTATATGTATATGTATATTTCTAGTAATATGTATATGTATATGTATATGTATATTTATAGGTATATGTATAATGTTATGTATAAAGTATTGTATATAAAGTGTATATGTATATGTATATGTATGTATTGTTATATGTATTGTCTAGTATATTTATAGTATATGTATATGTCTATGTATATGTATATGTATATGTATATGTATATGTATATGTTATGTATATGTGTTTGTTCATATATGGCAACCCGACTAGTTTTTGAGTCTTGTGCAACACCCCGCGCGGTGCGGTAGCAGTAGTGTAGTTATAGTAGTTGTCGAGAGGTAGTAAAAGTAGCACGTGAGACTGCGGCACAGCGCACGTCCTTCCTGCATCTAAATTAATGAGCAGTGTTGATTTCCCCATCACGCCTTATTTATTCCCTTGGTGTATTCCCTCTTGATTTGAACCTGCCAAGGACAGAAACCTCAAAAGATAATAGGGACTTAACACCCTAGGCGAGAGACTATGTAATATACCACGGCTGCCGGGAAACATCAGTGTTTTGGTTTGTGAATTGAAGATAAGGTCTGTTACAATTTTCTATTAGTCTGGGCTAAAGACCGACTATAAAGTAAATAATTAATAATACCTCCACTCAGCACGCTTCCACGTGCTGACCCCTACCGCACTATTCAATATATATTTTGTTTGGTAGCAGAACGCAGTTTATTATATCCTATAAACTATGTACATTTTCTGGTAGCGAGCGTAGTTTCATCCCTCTGGGTCCCCCTTGATCAGAGCCGTGGTTCCATTATAACAATATACAGTTTCCTGGTAGCAGAGGCGTGGTTCAGCCCTCTGGCCCCCCTTAATTATAGCGTTGTTTAATCCCTCTGGTCCCCCTGATTTTAGCGTAGTTTTCATGCCCCTGAGTCCCTTTTGGATTACAGTGTTATGCTCCCGTTTTTGGTATTTTGGCTCTTAATATTTGTTACCTAACGCATAAATTACAATATAATTTGATTTCCAACTTTTAAAACGTGTTCGCATCGAGTTGTTAAAAAAATAATATTATATAAATTTATACATATAATATGAATAATAATTGTGTAGGGTGAATGTATAATGGGTACAATATACAAATAAATATGATATAATTTTATATATTAAATATAAAATATAATAAGTCCACTGAATATTGTTTTTACATATATTTTATAATATTACGCCTATACGTTATTACCTATCTCGTTTTAAATTATAATTGAAGTTGGTTAAAATAATTTAATATAATTTCCTTAAAAAACTAACTTACTTAAAATATTTCCCTACACTTTTATTGTTACCCTGTTTTTTTTATTTTTAGTGAAATGAAGCTTAAAAGCCTTATGTTCTATTGATTCATATTATTTGTGATGCGATTATGTAGATGCGACGCGTCCCTGACTTGACCGTAACTGTTTCTTATCTCGCCAGCTGTATTGTGTATTCAATTGTTTTTACGAGTTTTATTATTTTTTAATATTTTAGTGTGAGTTATTAAACTGGTTTACTTGATTTCTGATTTCGCCAGTTGAGTGGGTTCATTGTTTATTACGAATTTATTATTTTTTTAAATATGTTAGTTGAGTTATTTGTTTACTTGATTTCTGACTCTCGCCCGTTGGTAGGGGTTTCATTGTTTATCCGCGTTTAGTAATTTTTAATATTTTAGTTCAGTTATGAGTTTACTCTTGTAATTTAAATTGGCTACTCATGATGAAACAGTAAAATGTTCCTTCTATACGGAAAGCGCAGAATCTATAAAATATAGGTTGGTACCTTTGTTTCCGATTGGATGCCGATACCTCGGAACTTCTCTTGGCATTCTGAATACCTAGATTATTATTAGGTTCAAGATTTAGATTCTCATTGTAATTTAATTTGGAAACGCGCCTCAGTGCTCCTGGGTGGGGTTAAAACCCCCCCCGGCTATATCGATTACCACGAAATTAGTTATGTAAAAGAAGAATGCGTTTAGGTAAATGAAATAGATGACCTCCGTGTGCGTCCGTTAGGAGTTGTGCCCACCTCTCCCGTATTGATCCTGTTATGGCCATTCACCCGTAAGAATTAGTATTAAAAATATTACGGGGGGGCGAACCTCCTTAATAATTACCTGATTTACCTATCCCTAAGTTTGATGGACTCTCCTGATTCCGGTAAGTTTTTATTGCCAGTTTGACAGTTGTAGTAGATTCTCCCAACACCATTTGACTCCACCATGAATTTGCAGTACTTAGTTTTGGATCCTTATCAGATGAACCTAATCGGTTGTTGCTACTTAAAATTGAAGAAGGCCACCTAATAGTTGCCGTGATTTGTTGAAACAGCGTTATCACAATACACGGGTTCTTTGCTGATAACCTACATACCCAGATACTTACCCTGCCGGAGATTTCGAATAAATTTAATGTTTTGCGCGCGGCCTTTTTGAACCCCTTGTTCACATGTCCCCCTATCCTGTGTAGAGGCGTTTAGAGTTACCCGTCTCCTCATGGTCTTATATGTTATACATATATGCTTTGACTAAGCTTCCTTCTGATTTGAATGCCCCTTTTGTGTGAGCGTTGTTATGGCGGTGACGCTGATGAATTACCTACCTTTAAAAATCTTATACCTTGTTGAAGACGAATGTCGTCACCCATGACACTTGGCAACACCTCCTTGTAATTCTAACCTGACGAAGTTAAAAGTACTGTACCTAAAACTACTTACTTTGCGGCTCCTCGCTCCCCTCCCCTATATTAATCATAGACAAAAATGGTTACCTGTAATAAATATAGTAAAAATGTTACCTGTTTGCTTCCTCTTCCCCATTACCTCCGTGCATGTCCCGAATTTAGAGCTAGTCCAAGAAAGATCGATTTGGTAAAACATTCCGGTTTGTTATAGTGTTTGGACCACATTCACATCCTTATGTGTAATCGGACGACAAATGTTTCAACCCTGCGGTCGCTCATCCCCTCACAACTATGCTATGTTTAATGATTCCCGTAAACCCAACTGTATCCTGACCTCATCCAATCGCATTAAATGTAATTTCCAAATTTAATAAACGCATTACCCGCGTACACTGTCCTTCTTCTACCCGCGTCCCATAGGGGCGGGGGCCAGCATAAGAAAATTTCCGCCCTTCGCAACTCCAGCGCTCCACCCCAACGTCATCCCAGAGAGCTTCTCCCCCAGAGAAAATGCCTCCGCCCCATCTAGACAAGGTTGAAATATATAAGATATCGTGATAATTCCTAGAATAGAGAAGATAGACCCACATAGCTAATACTTGTATTACTCCCCCCCTTCCCTTGCCTGATATCTCACCCAGTTCCCTTCTATTATTGCCTACTGTTAAATTACCCGTTACAACTGCTAGTGGTTATTATATTGAAGCGCGTGCCTTATGTATACCGGTTGCCCAGGGTTGCCTCATTCAACCGATCTTGTTGTTAATTTACCTCAATTTGACCATCTCTCTCCCCCTCCCGTGCCCCTGTACGTGGCATAGGTTTTTTTTTTTTTTTTTTGCATAGGTAATATTCCTTTAGTGGTTTCCCGTGGTTCTATTTCCCTGTGTTTTAAACCTTTGTATAATTCCTTCCCTGAGGTGTCAACCTCTGCTATGGTTATAGATGTGATTGCCGGTACGCATCCTGAATTTGAGTTCCCTGAGTCTGTGTTTTTTCCTAGTAGTGATTTTTCCCTTGCTGACCCTACCTATAATA
>JAZFAU010000558.1:77500-92799 GCA_037178615.1 Dione vanillae
GTTGCTAACTATTTAGGCTGCGAAAACGGGAAAACTGACCGGAGATCTGCGTAGTTTTCTTTGAAAGTGAATTATTTCTTATTTTCTTTTATAACGTTACAGTTGATGTGTAGTTAGCCTGCAGGCGTCGCCCTTGCCGGCGGTGTTCTGCAAGGCGTGCTGTCGCGAGACGTCAGCCTGGCGAGCGGTCTCCCGGATGGCGTGCTGTTGAACGCGGTCGTCGGCCTGGCGAGCAGCGTCCTGAAAGGAGTGCTGCTGTACGCGAGTCGTCGGCCTGGCTCGCTGAGCTCCAGAGGCGTGCTGCTGTACGCGAGTCATCGGCCTGGCGCGCTGAGCTCCAGAGGCGTGCTGCTGTATGCGAGTCGTCGCCCTGGCGCGCTGAGCTCCAGAGGCGTGCTGCTGTATGCGAGTCGTCGGCCTGGCGCGCTGAGCTCCAGAGGCGTGCTGCTGTACGCGAGTCGTCTGCCTGGCGCGCTGAGCTCCAGAGGCGTGCTGCTGTACGCGAGTCGTCGGCCTGGCGCGCTGAGCTCCAGAGGCGTGCTGCTGTACGCGAGTCGTCGGCCTGGCGCGCTGAGCTCCAGAGGCGTGCTGCTCTACGCGAGGCGTCGGCGAGGCGTCGGTGAGGCGCGCGGCGCTCCTGAAGGCGTCCTGCTCTACGCGAGGCGTCGGCGAGGCGCGCGGCGCTCCTGAAGACGTCCTGCTCTACGCGAGGCGTCGGCGAAGCGCGCGGCGCTCCTGAAGGCGTCCTGCTCTACGTGAGGCGTCGGCGAGGCGCGCGGCGCTCCTGAAGGCGTCCTGCTCTACGCGAGGCGTCGGTGAGGCGTCGGCGAGGCGTCGGCGAGGCGCGCGGCGCTCCTGAAGGCGTCCTGTTCTATGCGAGGCGTCGGCGAGGTGCGTGGCGCCTTGGAGGGCGCGCTGCTGTACGCTAGAAGTTAGCGTGGCACGCAGTATCCTGGCAAGAGTGCTATCGAACGAGAGGCTAGAGGCCTGTTTACCCTTGCTATGAACGAGAGGCTAGAGGCCTGTTTACCCTTGCTATAAACGAGAGGCTAGAGGCCTGTTTACCCTTGCTATGAACGAGAGGCTGAGACCTGTTGACCCATGCTATCGAACGAGAGGCCGCAGCCTGTTGGGTGTTTACCGAAAAGTAGTATTCATAGAGACTTGCAAGTTCAAGTATGAGTTTGAGTGAGACTTTTGCAAGAAAATATATGGATGTTTTTGTATGTGAAGTGATTTTATCTCTGTAGCGAAAGCTTTTGTATGAGGGCCTTGTTTATGTGAAGAATGAAAGAATAGGCAACATTGTATGTTGTCGTGCTTTATTAACGGTTCATTTTGTATACAGATTGTTACGAGGACAACCGTAAACCTGCGGGAGTCACGAGTGCTTCTACGGCAGCAGACGCAGTGCAGCTGAGGCCAGTGCAGCAGCAGTTGCAGTGCAGCCGAGAGCAGTGCAGCAGCAGTTGCAGTGCAGCCGAGGGCAGTGCAGCAGCAGACGAATTGCAGCCGAGGGCGGTGCAAGGTCAGGAGAGGCCGTGTTAGCGGAATTTCGAGAGTGTTGGAATTTCGAGTGTGCAAGCCCTCCACACATGGGAATTTTGAGTAGCCAAGCCATCTCACACATGCTTACGCATGTACGAGTATCGACACCCACCACCATCGTTTTCAATATTATAAAAGCAGGGAGTCGGTCCTGTTCGTCCTCTTTCTCCGGGTTGGTTTTCGTGTATAAGGGTGGTTGGCGTTGATACTGTGAGTCTGTTCCATTTTGTTATTCTTTGGTCATTGTTTAACTTCATGTAGATAAAGTTAACGATTGTTTAATTGAATGTAATTGTAACTTTGAATAGATTATAAAGAAATATTGTTTGCTTAGGCCAGTTTTGTAATAAATTGATTGTAATTTGTTGTAAAGTATTTCTTATTTTATGTGTATCACTTCTGATTCCTAAATATATATATATATATATATATATATATATATATATATATATATATATATATATATATATAATATATATATATATATATATATATATATATATATATATATATATATATATATATATATATATATATATATATATATATATATATATATATATATATATATATATATATATATATATATATATATATATATATATATATATATATATATATATATATATATATATATATAATCTAGGTGTACAAAACAAAACAAAAATATTAATTTCATATAAAAGAAAGAAAAAAACAAACAACACTACTGGTTTAAATAGTATTCTTTAAGTTTCTTCTTAAAGATGTGGAGACTCTTAGCACGCCTGATCCTAAGAGGTAAAGAGTTCCATAGTCTAGCAGCTTTGATAGTGAAGGAATTAGAATAAAAAGAGGAAGAGTGAAGGGGAATTTCAAGTAAAAGGTTATTGTTGGAGCGTAAGGAACGTGAGTGGGTGTCATGAAGGAACTTAAATTGTTTCTTCAAGTAATGAGGAGTCGAAGGATTAAACAGCACTGAATAGAGAAGATGAAGTATGTGAGTATTCCTGCGAAGGCGAATAGGGAGCCACTTAAGCTTATTTCGAAATTCGGAAATGTGGTCATATTTACGTACACCGAATATGAACCTAATAAAAAGATTTTGAAGCCGCTCAAGTTCATTCAATAGCTCCTCTTTAATGTCAAGATAACAAATGTCAGCATAGTCAAGAATGGGTAATAGGAGTGAGTTTGCCAACACAATTTTGGTGGGTAATGGTAGGAAATTACGGAGCCTACGCAGACACGACGATGCAGCATAAATCTTTCTACTTACCTGTCCTACTTGTAGTTCCCACGACAGATGTTGATCTAAAATAACTCCTAAATTTCTCACCGATTCGGTGAAAGGAATATAAGTCCCATTTATTACTAAAGGCGCCATTTGCGTTTTATCAATTTTCGCCAACAACTTAGGGCTACCGATTACAATAGATTGAGTTTTTAAAGGATTTATCACTAGCCCAAAGTATGTACTCCAAATTGAAATGGTTTCAAGGTCCTTATTAATTTTTTTTATAGTGTTAGGTAGTTCAGTGAGAGAACTTTGTGAGTAAATTTGCAAATCGTCAGCATACAAGTGGTAGAGAGAAGAGATTTTTTTGATTGAATTGATAAAAATTGAAAATAAAAGAGGAGACAACACGCCACCTTGAGGGACGCCCGCACTAATAAGCGACCAATCGGAATATGAGTCCTCTATTCGAATGCGCTGTTGGCGTCCGTACAAGTAAGAACGAAACCAATCAATCACTTCAGGAGATATGTTAAAAGAACTAAGTATGGCAAGAAGTATGTCGAAATCAACAGTGTTGAAAGCGTTACTAAAGTCTAACAATGTCAACACCGTAACCTTCTGACTCTCCATACCATGTCATCAGTGATTTTGACTAAAGCAGTAGTCGTACTATGACCATGTCGAAACCCAGATTGTAAAGGATTTAAAAAATTATGTTTTAATAGGAATGTGCTTAATTGTTTTAGAACAAGACGTTCAAGCACTTTTGACAGTAATGGAAGAATGGAAATAGGACGATAATCAGAAAAGGAAGAAGGATTAGATTTTTTTGGCAGGGGAATGATTTGGGCATCTTTCCAGATAGACGGGAAATCACCTAGGACTATGGAACGATTCAGGATAGTTGTGATTACAGGAGACAATAGGTCTAATAAAGGGATGATCATTTTACGACTAATGCAGTCAGCACCAACTGCATCCGACTTAACTGCCATAATATTTCTCTTAACATCACTGACAGTAAATTGATTAAACTTAAAAGGAGGGACCTCAGGAGTCGGTGATGTAGAAAGATAATTTAAAGTCTGTAGTTTATTTGTACTAGAAAATGTGAAATGCTGGTTAAGAGAATTGAAATTTAAATTTTTGGAATCAACAACATGCTTCGATTTACCAACTCCAAGGGATTTTAGAAATTTCCAAACTTTGGCTGGATCATCTTCATCAAGTACTGATTTATAGATATGGCGTCGTTGACTGTCTCTACAAACCCTGTTGCAACGATTTCGTGCTCTCACATATTTTTCTCGATTAACATCATTAGAATCAGAGATATATTTAGATTTAGCGTTATTTTTCTTAGTTTGGAGTTTTTTAATATCCGCCGTTAACCATGGTGCAGGTAAATGTCTCATCCTGACCGGTCGTACTGGAGCATGAGTATCATATAGCTTAATTAGAAAGGAGTTAAATATGTTTACTTGCTCATCAACTGAATTTGCATCATCAATAATGGACCAGTCAATTTTCCTGGCATCCTCACGTAAGCGTTCCAAATCCATACCTCCAAAATTGCGTAGGAGAAGAATTCTTGATTTAGCTTTGGGGGGTCTTACTTTGTAGGATAAATAAATCAGATCATGATAAGAGAACGCAAGTGCAGGACATTGACCATGCTTAGCTGCATGCTTATTGGAAGATACTATAATTAAATCTAGAAGGGAAGGATTACAGTTTGGAAAATGATGAGTAGGCGCTAAGGGCAATAAATTTAAATTTGCAGAACTTACTAAACTTTGCAGACGGGACGCTCGATAGTCTCTTTTGAGAAGACACGTATTAAAGTCACCCATGATTACAGTATGCTCATAAGAGGGTATAAGTTGATCCACCAGGATTTCAAATGACTCAAAATAATCAACATTAAGATTAGGACTGTACATAACTCCAAGTAGAAGTTTAGTGTGGTTAAGTATAACTTCGATGAATAAATGTTCAGCATGTGCAATATTCATTGAATGTGAAGCATTCACAAGTGAAAAGGGAATATGGGCACGCAGGTAAATCGCTATACCACCACCAACTCGTCCCACGCGATCATTTCTAATCAATTGAAATCCTGGTAACCCATATGAGGTCGACTGCAAGCATGGTTTAAGCCATGTTTCAGAAACCAAAATAGCGTGTATGTTCTTAGAAGTAAAAGATGACAACAAATCAGGATAATGAGCTGGAATACTCTGAGCGTTTATATGGACTACGTTAAAGTTTTTCGGAACATCCGAGAAGTATGAATTAAGATTTTCATTAAGCGATGGAATGCTATGGAAACTTCATTGCTGTCAATGCCTTCGAACGAAGATGATAAGGAAAGAAAGGAATTGTCACTGTTATTGTAGAGAGCCATTATATTATGCGAAGAATACTATATGAAATTACTATATAAAGTATGTATAAAAATAAATAAGTTAAAAATATTAATTATAATGAAAATCAAGTATATAAATAAATATCAAATATATATATGAATAATATAAAAAAATAATAATAATAATATAAAGAAATATAACAAAATAATAATAATAATAAAAAAAAGAAAGACGTAACTACTACAATAATAAAATATATGACCATATCCACCAGTTGCAAGAAAGTAATCAAAAGAAACGAACTAAAATCACTTACAAAAAAAATAAAACAAAAAAAACAAACAAAATATATGAAATCATGATAACAACTTAGAAAATTAAGTACAATTAATTATTAAAAGATGACTAAAGAAAAAAAATTAAATAAAAACGATTATTAAATAATAAGCAGCACATCATAAGTATTAAAAGTGTATCCGAACGGATATATATAATCTGTATTATAAAAACACAAGATCGTCATTGACGTTATGAATTTTGACAAGTGGAAATATAAATAAATAATAGTGAAATGAATGTTTTAGATATATCTGCAACTCAAAATTGAAATATAAAGACTTAACTGAAATATAAAGAATAAAGTAACAAAGTGACAATTACATATTGCCAATTAGTGCTGTTAGCAATAAAAGTTGTGATAACAAAAGTAAAATACTTATTTGAAATTAATGTTTTAGCTATAGCTAATGCTCAAAAAAGAGGCAGAAAGAATAATAGTGACTTCGTGACAATTACTTATTAGCAATAAAAACTGTGACAACAAAAGTAAAATAAATAGCTAATACTCAACACAGGAAGTAATCAGACTTTAGTAGTGATTTAGTGACTTACTTATTAAAAGTGCTATTAAAAATGAAAAATTGTGGTAACAAAAGCAAAAACAAATGTAATAAAATTGTACTTAATAAATAAAAACCAAGGAACATAAATTAATTAAGAAGGGTAACAAAAAAAAAATAAATAGAATTAAAATAATGAGTTACTTCTTCACCACTCTTTTGGCACGAGGCACCATGACTTTCCCAGGTGGTTTTACAATGTTTTGAACTACAGGAGACTTACAATTTGCAATGGAAAGAGAAATAACCTCAGACTTGGTTTCAATGCGATGCCGGGTTCCATCGGAGCCTATGATGTGGATCCATCCATTGCGGAACCAACACTTGTCAACTCCAAATCGCTGTCTCGCCTCGAGAAAAGCTTCATGACGATCTTTAGTGAGGAACTCAGATTGAGTGATCCCACTGCCCTTGAGTTTACCCTTTGCAAACCAAATAGTGTCTCGTGTTGAAACATCAGAAAATTTAACCACAATAGGCCTAGGTTTATCTGAAGATCTACCTAGTCGATATGAGGTCTTGATACATGAGGAAGTAAAATTAGGTAATACTAAATGTTTACCTATCAGTCCAGTGATGCTTGTTTTAAATCCTCGGACTTCTGCTCTGCTACCCCGTGAAACAAAAGAAATTTCCGTCTCCTTCTCATTTCTTGCCTGTCTATCTCAGTTGCAAGGAATTCGACTTGACGTTGCAAGGTGTTCAGCAGGGCGAGAATAAGGCTTTTAAATTGGTTAAATTCAGATGTTAATGATGATGTTGAGACTGGAGATGCCGTCTTGTGTAAATCTTGTTGGAATTCACTCATTTTGGTGGTAAATAACTCAGTTAGTGCAGTCATTGACTCTTTGATTGATTCCATGTCTTCGAAACTCAAGAAATCCAAAGTGAATCAGTGAAATTATATAGGAGTCTTCTTGCTGGTGGGTTATGTTAATTATATATACATAAGTTTACAAAACACACTTAATAATATACTTGTTATTGAATTTAATAAATCAGCTGTTTCAAACAGATGTTATTAGTTTCACTGCTACCCGCAAAAACGAAAAAAAGTATGTGTATTTGTGTTCTATTTATATGTATGTATATATTTATGTATAAATTTATTATATGTAAAATATTATTATTGTTATTGTATTTATTTTTATTTTGAAGTAACGTATATGAAATTATCAATTTTAATTATTGCGCCCTATCCCAATATTCTTTAAGTAGTCCTCTGCCCAAAGGTTGCCTGGAAGATATCGCTGTTTTAGCGATAAGGCCGCCTGTTGCAACTGATGCAACCACATATCTTTATTGTATATTTGTTTCTTTTATAATTTTATTGGTGTGCAATAAAGAATAAATAAATAAATAAATAAATAAAAAATATTATAATATTTTACATATTTATTTATTTATTTGGGAAACAAACAATTTTAAAAACACTGTAATATAAAACAAGAATAACATAAAACACAAATCAGTCAAGTTTCCTCTTAAAGCTAATACACAAAAAAATATATATATTTACAATTAAAATCAAAATTAAAACAAAAATAAAAACAGCGTATACATTATCAATTAGAAACAGTTAACATTTTAAGATATCACGAACTGCTCTTTATATACACCAATTTTTGGGCAAAAAATATCTAATGTTTGGAAGTTAATATTATGATTTAAGCAAGAACGGTACAAAAATACATTTTTTGTAAATTTATTTCTACATAGGGGTACAAAGAACAATGAATTATTTCTAGCACCAAGTCGAGGACATTTAAATAGTATGTTACTCAGAAGATACTTAGAGTCAACCATGTCATTAATTATCTTATACAAATATATTTGGTCTCTTAATTGTCTACGCACAGTTAATAGGACTATTCTAGAGATATCTTCGTTATCAGATAAACCAGCTCTGAATCGCAAATGTTTTAAGAACTTATTTTGTAATCTTTCTATTTTATCTACATGGATGTTATAATTGGGATTCCAAACTACAGAACAATACTCAAATATAGACCTATCGTATGCGTTGAATAAAAAAATAAGGGTGGAGCAATGTGTAAATTCCTTACTCAATCTCAAGATGAACCCAAGCATACGATAAGCTTCGGAAGTGATATTATCGATATGACAAGTAAACGCTAACTTGTGGTCTAAAAGTACACCCAAATCCCTAACCTCTGATATTCTGGCTAACAGGTATCCTGTAGAAAGTAATTATATACGATAAGGTTTTTTTTTTCTTGTGAACGTAATTATATTACATTTTTTAATATTTAGATACAAATGATTTTTAATGCAATAGTTATTTAAGTGATTAAGGTCAGATTGAAGTAATACACAGTCTTGAGCCGAATTTACAGTTTTAAAAATTTTCATATCATCCGCATAAATTAAAATATTGGAATTAGATATGATTTGGGTAATATCATTAATAAAAATATTGAGGCCCAAGGTGAGACCCTTGTGGTACACCTGACGTGACGGGCACAAATGATCAACAACACCCTTTAACAGCAACAGCTTGACTGCGGTCTCTTAAATACGATTCAAGCCAGCGAAGCAGATCACCATGAATACCCAATAAATGAAGCTTTTTAATTAATAGGGAATGAGAGATCTTATCGAATGCCTTTGAATAGTCCGTGTACACTACTTCCACCTGACCACCATTTTCCATCACAGCTATAAGTTGATGAGTAAATTCACATAAATTAGATTCAGTTGACCTACCATCAATAAACCCATGCTGTTGATCAATAATAACCGGCCTTAAAATAGGGTATAAATGGTCATAAACAATTTTCTCGAACAACTTATCATTTTGGATTTCACGAAAGACCAGAAGATCTTACTGTTACGTTTAATGTTATTTTCAGCATTTCTTATATATCCATTGTAACAGCTTAGATGCACACGTTTTTGGCGATCACGAAGATAGTCAAATTGATCTTAATCACTCGATCTGTAATATATTTTCCACTTTTATGAAACTTCAGTTTTTCATTGATAATTTTTATTAACGCTTTGGAATACCAAGGAGGATAGCGTGTATTAAAAGATTTTTAATAGGAACATACTTTCTAATTACGTTGTTAATAACTTCATAAAAACAGTTAAGGGATACATCTATGTCACTGTCATCAATTAAGTCAATCCAGTCCACCTGAGATAACTCTGAATTTATTTCATCATAATCAGCAATCCGAAAGTTTGGTATAAATCGTACTGGGGGCCGCAGTGAAGGGTTCCATAATATTTTAGGATAAATAATCAAGGCTGGGTGATGAGAATCTTCAAAGACCAAAGGTTCATTACATCGACTCACGCTACAAGTAATTCCACTAATGACTAGATCAAGGAATCTTTCATTTATATTTGATACAGCACTGAATTGATTAAACTTTGTAAATTGAAGAAAATAGTACAATGACTGGACTAATACATCTTTGCTAATCATTAAATTATTGGGACCAGAGTTACAAGAGCTCCACTCAGCTGCGCTGATGTTAAAATCACCTATAATTAAAAAGCAGTCATCAGGTTTATTTACGTGGCAATTTGAAACGGTTTCAAAAAATCATTAAGACAATCTAACTGATTACGGCAGTGAGGAAAATAACAACAGAACAGATGCAAAGCCCTACAATTTGGTTGTTTATTTAATTCTATAGAAAGCATTAAAACGTCAGCGGCAGAACTGGGGAATTGGTAATTTTTAGTTTCTTTAATTATCAAACCGCGTTTAACTGCTATGAGCACACCGCCTCCAAATCGATCACCTCTGGAGACATAATCACGGTCACATCTATATACATTGTAACGGCAGTCAAATAACTCAGCATCGAAAATACCTGGAGCGAGCCAGGTTCACTCAAACATATAACATCATAGTCATTAATTAATAAGTTTCTGAAAAACAAATTAGTTTTTGTTCGAAGACCTCGAACATTCTGATAATATATAGACAGATTAGACGAATCCACAACTGATGGAAGCCAATTTGACACATTTAGTCATGCAATTATGGAATGAGTGGTTGATCTGATAACATATCGAACATATACCATAACGAACTTTTATGTGAAAAAACAAACATATGTACCAAAATTTAAAAACATTGTAAACTATTATATAGAAAATCAAATTATTCAATGTTAACTGTATATAAAAAATGTCAAAATCACTACTAGTCAGGTGTTCGTTAAAAAATATTGGCAAATTACTATTGTTAAATCCTGGGTCACTAGCTTTTAATTTAAATTTTCTTGCTTTACTTAAAAAATCATCCTTTCTATAGCGGACTAAAAATGAACAACAATAGGCTTAGGTTTTTTAGAAGTATTATTCTTTGGGGCTACCCAAATTATAAAATCCAAATCATAATTAATGTTCAGAGGGAAATCCATTTGTTGCGCAACACTCTTCAGTGTATCAATTAAGTTTTCACCTTTCTTTTCAGGTATACCATAAATTTCTATATTCGAGCGCCTTGACCATTGTTCACGGTTGTTGTGTTCATGCTCAAACCTATTTAGGTTACTTTTAATTTCACCAATTTCCTTGTTCGTTGCTTTTAAAGATTTCATATAATTTTCAATAAGTTCAATTTTTTTATTCAAGTTTTCGTACTGGTCATTAATAAATGCTATACTGTCTTGAAAAGAAGCGATTTCCTTCCTGATGGGCATCAATTCTGTAGATATAATGTCTGCAATAGTTGTCTTCATTTTAGAACAAAATTTCTCAAATTCCAAAGAAACAATTTCCCGGACTTATTCATATGAAATCGACGCCTCCATTGAGCATTTTGGTGATTTGTAAGAAGCACCACGTCTCATTGTTACATTATCGGGAGAACTGCCATCATTTTTTCTTAAAGGTGTGTTGTCATTATTATATTGCCTCGGTTTGGTTAGAGAACACTGAGGACAGACCCACTTTGTTTTAAGGTCCGGTAATTTTTTTCCTTGTCTGTGGGATACATACAAGCGATGTGATAATTGTTTTTTGCAATTGGAACATGTCATCATACCAATAGCTCCCTCTGTGGTGGACTTACAGCACGCAAACTTCATTTTTATAGAATGTTTTTTTTTAAACTTGCAAATAATAATCTTGAACATAAAATAAATAAATAAAATTTCGATCGAGTTTGCCTCGGGATTGAACTCGGGTCGCTCGTGCGCAAGAGGAGTCTAAAAGTCTAAAAAAAACACCACAAGACCAACGATGCACTTCGTAGAATTGATGAAATTATTTAACAGTTGTTAAATTTAAGTGTATTAGTAGCGGATTATCCAATGAGAAGCAAGTTCAATGACATATGAATGTTCAAATAAAATACTGTTTTTTTAATATGTATATCACAAAATTGCACTATTTTCCTATTTAAAGCACTGAGTTTGCACGCTTTTAAGAGTTATATAGGTTCATATTAGCACAGATATGAATAGAATTTGAAGAAAAACAAATTATACTGTATTTAAACTGTGATCAACTGTAACTGAATGTTCACATATACAATATTACACTTTTTTTAATAATTAAGAATCCAAAGAAGCCACAAACACTTATCCTATGTAATTAAATCAGAATAAACAAAGTTATTATTGTTTTCACAGCACTAACTTTAGAATTACTATTTTTATTTTATTTTAAATAAAGAGCTGATACTAAGGTTACTAATACGGCCGGTAGCGCCATCTGTTAATATATTAATCGAAAAAATATTTATATAATTGAAAATGGAGAATATAGTTTGTTTATTCATATTTGCGCCGCCCCCTGCGATGACCCCCGCGCGGGTTGTCGTCAGTTGCACGTGAGACGGCCGGCGTGAGCGCACGTCCTTCCTGAATCGATATATTAATCAGCGGTGTGATTTTCCCTCAACCTTATTTGATTTCCCTTTTGTGTTTTCCCCTCTTGATATTGAACCTGACAAAGACAAACTTACAAAAGATAATAGTGCAAGTAACCCTAAGTGAAGAAGACTAATGTGAAACATTCCATGGTGCCATAAACAATCGGTGTTTGTGTTGTGAATTATGAAGATAAGGTACTGTACATTTTTATTATCCTAAGACCGACTATAAAGTAAATAATTAATATAATTCCCCCCTCAGCACGCTTCCACAACTTGCTGAACACCCTACCCATTATTCACTATACATTTTTTGGTAGCAGAGCGTGGTTTCATGCCTCTGAATCCCCTTGATTATAGTGTTATTCTCCCGTTTGGTATTTTGGCTCTTAATTTAGTACCTAGCGCATAATTACAATATAATTTACATAATTTACTTGATTTCCTAACCTTTAAAAAAAAAAACGTGCTCGTAACGACGCCATTTGTGACCTAAACGTTTATAGTTTCTTTCCAAAGATTGTTCGTAATTTAATGTACTTATATAATTCACTTAAGAACAATAAAATGTGACAACAATGTAATATAATTGTGTAGTGTGAATGTATAATAAATATAAATAAATATTGAATATTATATAAATATTTTATATATTAAATATAAAGTATAATAAAGAGATATAGTATGGTTACATATATATTATAATATTACGCCTACACGTTATTACCTATTTCGTTTCAAATTATAATTGAAGTTAGTTAAAATACTTAATATAATTCCCTGAAAAAACTTATTTACTTTAAAATATTACCCCTAGACTTTTTTTATTACTACCCCTTTTATTTATTTTTATTTTAATGAAGTTTAAGCCTTAATTATAGTTGTAGTCATATTATATATCATATTATATTATTATATTGCGATATAGTAGATCGCCGACTCGACTCGAGCTCGACCATAACTGGTTTTCTTATCTCGCCCGTTGTTAGTGGATTCATTGTTTATTACGTTTACTAATTTTTAATATTTTAGTTGAGTTATTTGTTTACTTGATTTCTTATCTTGCACGTTGTAGTGGATTCATTGTTTTTTACGCGTTTATTAACTTTTAATATTTTAGTTGAGTTATTCGTTTACTTGATAATTTAAAATGGCTACTCATGATGAAACAGTAAAATGTTCCTTATTTACGGAAAGCGCGGAATATAGAAAAAATATAGGTGTGGTACACTTTGTTTCCGATTGGATTACCGATACCTCAGAACTTCTTCGTACTTCTGAAATACCTAGATTACTAATTAGGTCTTAGATTCTCATTGTAATTCATTTGTAAACGCGTCCTCGGTGCTCCTGGGTGGGTTAGACCAGCTATCGATTCTCAAGAACTTAGTATTTGTAAAAAGAGAAGTGCGTTTAGTAAATAAGAAAATAGACGACCTCCGGGTGCGTCAGTTAGAGTTGTGCCCACCTGCTCCCGTAGTTGATCCTGTCATGGCTAGTACACTCGTAAAAATGAGTAATAAAAATATTACTGAGCGCACTCCTTATAATAGATTACCTGATTTACCTATCCCTAAGTTTGATGGACGTTCTCATTCCTGGATAAGTTTTATTGACCAGTTTGACAGTGTAGTAGATTCCCAACACAATTTGACCTCCACAATGAAATTGCAGTACTTAGTTGGATCCTTAGCAGATGAACCTAAGCGGTTGTTGCTACATTTAAAAATTGAGGAAGGCAACTATGAAGTTGCTCGCGAGTTATTGAAACAGCGGTATCACAATACACGGGTACTTGCTGATACCTACATACTCAGATACTTACCTTGCCGGAGATTTCGAAGTAAATTACAGGTTTGCGCGCTGGCCTTCTTGAACCCCTTGTTAACTGCCTATCGCTGTTTAGAGCATTTAGATGTACCCGTATCCTATTGGTCTTATATGTTAGTACATATATGTTTGACTAAGCTCCCCTCTGATTTGAAATCCCGTTTTGAGCGTTGTTATGGCGGTGACGCTGATGAGTTACCTACCTTTAAAAATCTTACTACTTTTTTGGAAGACGAATGTCGTCACCATGACAACGTTGGCAACACCTCTCTTGTGGATTCTAGCCTGACTAAATTTAAAAGTACTGTACCTAATACTTACTTGCGGCTCCTCCCTGCCCCTATGTTAATAGTAATAGACAAAAAATGTTACCTGTAATAAATAATAGTAAAAAATGTTACCTGTGTGCTTCCTCTTCCCATTACCTCCGTGAATGCCCCGAATTTAGAGCTATGAATCCTAGAGATAGATCGGGATTTGTAAAACATTCCCGGTTATGTTATAGGTGTTTGGACAAACATTCAATTCTTATGTGCAAGCGGGACTACAAATGTTCAACCTGCGGTCGCTCATCCCATCACACTATGCTATGCTTTAATGATTCCCGTAACCCAATGTATCCACCTCATCCAATCGCAATTATAATTATAATTCGAAATTTAATAAACGCAATTATGCGCGTACCTGTCCTGCTTCTTTCCCGCGATCCCCACATGGGCAGGGGCGAGCATGAGAAATACTCCCCTTCGCAACACAAGCGCTCCCCCCAACGACATTCTCAGAGAACTTCTCCCCCAGAGAAAATGCTCCGCCCCAACCTAGACATGTTGAAAACAATATTACATATCGTGATAATTCTAAAAAAAGAAAAAGATAGACCCACATAGCTAGATACTTGTATTACTCCCCCTTCCCCTTGCGTTAATATCTCACCCAATTCCCTTATATTGTTGCCTACTGTTAAATTACACGTTAAAACTGCTAGTGGTTATTATATTGAAGCGCGTGCCTTATGTGATACCGGTGCCCAGGGTTGCCTCATTACAACCGATCTTGTTGTTAATTACCTCAATTTGACCATCTCCCTCTCCTGTGCCCCTGTACGTGGCATAGGTAATATTCCTTTAGTGGTTTCCCGTGGTTCTATTTCCCTGTGTTTTAAACCTTTGTATAATTCCTTCCCTGAGGTGTCAACCTCTGCTATAGTTATAGATGTGATTGCCGGTACGCATCCTGAGTTTGAGTTCCCTGAGTATGTGTTTTTTTTCCTAATAGTGATTTTTTCCCTAGCTGACCCTACCTATAATAAGCCTGGCCCGATAGATATACTATTGGATGCTGACGTGTTCGGCGCGCTTTTATTACAAGATAAAATATTTAACTTTAACGGCCTTACTGCTTTATCTACAATCTTTGGTTATATTGTTTGCGGTTCAGTCGCTGCTGATTATGGTGAATTAGAGCCCCCCATGACTGGAGTATCCTTATCCCGTCTCATCGAGAAATTCTGGAAGGTCGAAGACACCCCTTAACCATGATTGCTAGCCCCTTAGATAACGATGGTGAGATTTATA
>JAZFAU010000559.1:0-90000 GCA_037178615.1 Dione vanillae
TTCAATATGCAGGGATGTTGACATCATATTGGCATATTCTTATGTAAAATTTTTCTCACACAGAATTTATTTTTCGCACTTAGAACAGTAGACAGAGGGAATCAAGTATAAAGAGACTCTATACCCTTTCGGTAAAATTTGAGACGTACATTTTTACCCGCTTTATTTCTCTACTCGAGTAAGAATCGAAGCCACAACTGTCATAATAGCCAGTACTGTACCGCTGAGTCATGATAGATAGATTTTTATTGAAGGAAACGTAGGCCGAAGAACCTGGTATATTGTAACTTGATTCTATAGCGAAGAAAGTGAAATAATTTTATCTCCTCGAGTGGAAATCGAACCGACACACCGTCACGTCAACAGACGCTGCGCCTCTGCGCCAAGACAGTCCTCAAAGAATTTATGAGTACAATTATTCAATAACATTTCCTTATTGCTTATTGATGTAACGTTTGACCTTCTATTATAAACAGCAAATATTTGAAGATGCCCAGTCTTATACTTTGATGTCAAAATTAAAGAAAACGTTCCTCTTAAGTGTTTATTTATATTCTCGAAGTTCATTTATTCCTTTGAAACACTTCGCAATGTAATATTTTCATTGAGTTTCTTGAAAATTCGTTAAATTCTACGCCTGTCTTAGATTTTCTCAACGTTTTATTTTAAATATTTGTTGTTGTGTATTCATTCGAAAAGTGTCATTATTTAAAATAATAAGTTAATGCCGAAACGTTTTGAAATAATGCATGACTAGGACTTTATTACTGAGAATGAATTAAGTAATTCTTTTAATCTCATATAATAAAAATTGAAATGAAAAATCAACGTTTGTTTTCAGTTCGTCCTTCGGCTAAAGTTCTTTCCGCGTTGTAGTAATATGGGCGCTTTCCTGTTTATAATTAAAATTTTTAAAAGAAAGCCGTAATCGATTTTTGCATTGTCAGAATACGTAAGACCAAAATTTCAAGAAATTTATTAAATTACTAAGAATTCTAAGGTTATCTCTTCTTGGAAATTAAAAAAAAAGTCTGTAATGCTGTGGGTTGTCCGACAAAAACCAAGAGGTGTTCAACCTACACTGCTTTATAAAATAAATAAAAATAAATTAAAAAAGTAGAAAATCCTTTTGATAAATGCCTGCTTATTTAGCTAATTTACTAACTGGCATAAAATAGCTTAGACATTATTTTCTTCAATGATGCAGATGGTAAAATTATGCGACCCGTAAATTATGGGTCGAGCTATAACTAAAGACGTAGAGAAGAGATAATAAAGCCTTATAAAGGTTGGTTCTAGTCACTGTAAAAACTTGAATGAAGGTAAAAATATAAGACCTAGATTAAATTATAGCTTACTGAAGGATTGAAGTATTGACTGTCTAGAATATTTTTATAATAAGGTTTTCTTTTCAGAAGACGTCGATTAAAGTATATTTTATAAGTCTATATATATTTTTTATTTTGTAATCTTTTTTGTAAAGTATTAAACAAATGTTCTCAAATTATGATACTTATTGATATTTCCAGACCACAAACATCTGAAAGGAAACTTTTACTGTCAATTTTTTTTATATTAAAAGCAAATATTCCACAACTAAGCCTAAAATATTCCATGCATGGTAAATTTTAGCAGAACAAAAATGTTCAAAATCGTATATTTACATCCAAAATGTATGAATAGATCAATTATATTATTATATATAATATATAGTAATTAAGGTAGCTGATTGAAACCTTATACTATTTTGTTAACTAATAATGCTTAATAATTTTAATTTATTACATCTTATTATCTGGTACTTATTCAATTTAATTATTAAGCTCATTGTTTTAATATTTAGTATTAATTACAGAATAATTTACACAACACTAATATAAATATATAAAATATATTCTCCGTTATATTTTTGTACATGAAATCCTCGACCATTAAGCTGGCGTTGAATTAACATCCTAACGAACTTCTTTGTGAAGTGACAGACTGCTAACAACGCGGAGACGCGTTTTCATTGTACCAGAATATTGTACGAACAATTTTTGTAGCTTTTATCGAAAATACTATAAAGATCCTTTATATAAAACTCTTTCATTATTGAATGAGAGACAAAGTATACCCGAAATTACGTGAAATACAAGGGTTAACTTTGGCCGAGGATCTTTGGATGAAAAATTTCAATTTGAACAGGAAAATACTGAAAAGAAGAAATTTTATAATTCTTTCTAGTAAAATTGCGAACTATAGCTATGTTTTTAATAAAAAAATTGCTATTACATTAAATTTAAATTTAACTAAAGGCAAATTGGTCAAGAGTTGGTTTGGTCTCACTCGTTTCACCATTTTACATTTGTATCTTTAAAAGTGTTCTATATTTTTTTAAGGATTTTCAAAATGGTAATACTAATGTTCACTTGTTTAGAATAAAATATGAATGATGAAATTTTATTGTTATTTAGACTGTATTTTTTTTAACTGGGCTCTGATTTAATATTCAAAAATATATATATTTTTTTGTTTTCCAAGGTTCCGGTTTTTTTTAATTTTAATTTAATTATTAAACTAAATTAATACAGAGTGTAATGTGAATAGATAAAGTTATTTATTTTAATGCCTAAAATATTTACGCCCATGGTCTGGTCCAGCGGAAATTGGAATCAAATTGAGTTAGCGCCGAGAATTAATCTTTACTATACGAGTATGATGGATCTTTTTATTTCTACGTGTGTATGTGTGTTATTTTGAAGGGTAGATAGAGCGTTTAATAATAGCTTTAGTTACTTTTGTTAATATATGTAATACTTAGTGAGAAAATTAAATGTTACGTGTTTTTTTTAAATATCTTTAGCCTTACATATATATTGCAAATTATCTAATTATCTAATTACACAATATTGACTTTTCAAAACAATACAATTATCAGGTTAGAGTAATACCAAGAACAAAAGAAATAGTATAAGAGCTGTCAAAAACTGAAAGATGGAATGGCTGGATAAAAAGACGAGACGAAATGTTTTATTGCAGAATATAATTTAGTAAAAATATAAATGTAATGGTGTGTTTCAGGGTAGCAGGTTTCAATCTGTGTCTACCTTTATATACGAAGTTACATTTAAAACTCTTTGTTGTATATATAAAAAAAAGAAAAAAGCGATATATTTACTTTTTAGTTTTTTTTAGAATTCTATAATACTCAACTTGTGTGGCAACACTGGAAGTATGGCAATATTACTTAGTTTCTACTCTACATTTCTATGTAGGAAAGTTGTAACAAGACAAACTTTGTGGTTAACTTGTAGCTTACAGGGTAATGTCTATATGTGAATATTTAAGCTATGGAGACATTGTATAGATCTAGTTCTGGGTTCAATATCAGCCAAAGGGATGTTAAAAAAATTTTTACCAACTAAGTAAGTTAAAGTATGATGTTATTTTGTTATACAGAGTCATTACTATGACACATAAATCTTTTAAAATCACTTTTTGAGATCAATTTTAAAATACAAAAATCTTATATCTTCTAATTTTTAGATATAATACACATCAACGAGTTTTCTGAATTATTAATTAAAAATAAGAAATCTTTGAATTTTATTCACACCAGTAATTCATTCAAAAAATAATCACTACCTAGCACATAGTATTTGCAAAATGAAAGTAATTTTAAGTAATTGCGTAGTTTTTGGAACCTTTTGAGGTTTTGCGGTTGTGATCTAACCTTTTATATGTTTTCAAGGTAAAGTGGACATTTGTAACATTCGTAAGTTTTATTACATATACACATATTCTCACTATTTATATATATTTATTTTCATATATTTGTACAAGGAAATATATTTATAAATATTGTATATAATGTATTAACTTTATATGTAATGAAACCAAGCGGGAAGCTCATTCTGTATTCAAACCTTAAAAATAAGAAATGTTTTGCTCTTTCGCCGACTTATCCCTGTTGTCAATCTTAGTTATTTTATTTATTAAGTTTATTGTTATGAAGAGTTCGCTGAAACATTATAAGGGATTCACTTATAAGACAAATCTTTGTCACGTATCTTCTTTTTGTGGGTATATATATGATATGAAACTGAGGGTCTTTATATGTGTTTAAGTGTTTTCAAGACACTTTGTTTTCTATTTTCCAGTTAGGGGCGAAGTTAACGCTACGCTAGAGTGAGATATATATTATTACACCAAGCGAGTACTGAGTTTACAGTTAAACACCCACGAGTGCTAATAAGTTGATAAAAAAATATGTGTGCGTAAAATTTTACGCCTATATATATTTTAGTAACATATATCGTTAACTAGAAAAAAAATGAACATAGAAAAGAGTATCTCAACACTTTCCTCTTCATAGCCATACAAAGGAAATTGTAAAGTTAAAAATTTTAGATTTTGAAATTCCAAATATACAAGTATTAGTAAGTTGAAATGTTGCTATAAATAATATTTAATTTCGCGGCGTTATGACATTAATATCAGAAAAATAAGCTATTATTATTTTGTGAAACTTTCACTTTCATATCGTATTCCTTAATGGGATTATAAATTGTTTTCGGTTGACATTTATATGTTGTTAATAACTTTAAAACTTATGGTCAGTATGTAGGGTAGAGGGTAATTCAGCGCTAAGTCATTTTTAGGCAATTTGTAGCCTCACTGTTAAGTGTTAAGACAAGACTGTTGCTTAAAAAGTCAAAATAATTAAATTTTCTTTAGTTCGAATCGTCGCAGTTTCAGGCAGACGCATTTGTTTTTCGCCACGACGGTCCTTCTTATATTTAAGTAAACAACAATTTAGATTGTATCAGTATTAGAATCACAGGTTCATTAAATCAAAGATCTCATCACTGTTCTAACTTCGTAGGCCAAAAATTAATAAATTTGCAAATCAATCAAAGCGTTTCCTTAGACCTTGATTAATACTTGTTATGCTTAGTTTCGTTTAACTACACCTAACTCTCATACTAACTAAATCTTAAAAATCCTTATATAAATGTACCATGTACTAGTCCTAAGTTACTTTTCACCCATTCCAAATTTAAATGTAATGTAATTAGTTATTTGGTAGTTTTTTAGAATGAGAGTCAAACTAGCAACCACTTCAATGAAATTTTGTTATATAGTGCTATAATAGAAATAAAATAGTAAACAGCGTTTCTTGATTCATCTACGAGTAAGTATATATTTTCAATAGGCTGTGCGTTTGAAGATTACAATCTAAGCGCCTTTGTTGGTGATCAGCAGGTAGAGTGACTTTCGAGGGAGGCACTACAAAGATTTGTTTTATTATTTTAATGGCTTATTGTGAAGATTTTACTTAGAAAGTTAGATATTCATTGCAATAGATCTCCATAAACAAATTATTAAGTTGTATATTTATTTATTGTTGTGAATCATTGTGAAGTAAACTCACAGCGTCTAGTGTAACGAAGTGTAAGCGTCTTTTAGTACGACGGTTTGTGAGTTCGATTCCCACTAGGTGAGGATGGATTATTTCATTTCCATTTTCTTTTTTCAGGTAAGTGCAGAGTTAAGTTCCACCACCGAAGGCGGAAAGCAGGTAAAGTAATGTCTAAACATTAGGTTTGCACGGCTCTTGCTGTTCCCTCTGCATATCCTGCTATGTGAGGGATAGCATGGGATAGCATGAGATAAAGAAAATATATTGTTTTAACAAATGTTTAAGACATATATATATTACAAAATATATAACAAAACAGCATAATGTGCATACAGAATAACTTTTATGCCATTATTTTATATATACCTTGTTAGTAATTACTCAAAGTACTTAGTATTACATTTGTATATTTAATTAGTACAAAATACAGCATTTATTTAATAATATCTAACTACGCGACCATAAAACTATCTCTAATTTTAATGAAACAGAAAAAAAAATACTATAAAATTAACACGCATATGTATGTTTGTTTGTACGTTTATGTATAACACATTAACATCAATCTATTGAAACAGAGCTTTAATATACGACGGGTGCAAGAAAATTATCGGCCATAACTTTCCAGAATATAACGTATCGAAGACATTAATTTTTTATATTGTCATTAATTTTACGTTTATAACTTAGCTATTTTGTATTATGACGTGGATTTACGTAGCTCTGTGTAGAGATGGTTCATTAAGTATTCTAAAATTTAAATAGAGATAGAAATATGTTGTTGTATGTCTTCACTTCGTATCCCACACATAGCAGGATAGGCAGAGGCAACCGCAGTAACCGTAGGGACCAAAAGTTAAGACACTCCGTTTCTTGCTTTCCGTCTTTTCGAGGCAATACGTGTTGAGTGACGTAACTCAACGCCGCGCTTTACCTAGTTGCCAAACCGAAGAAACTAGAAATGAAAAAATGTATCTACCCTGAGTGGGAATCAAACTCACAAACTGTCGCCTTAACAGGCAGACGCAACGCCACTGCGCCAAAACACTCCAGAAATATGTTGACTTATAATCATTCATCTCATGTGTCATGATAGAGGCTACTACCTAGTGTTAAAATATTTTGTTATATACTTTTACCACATTTTATTAAATACGTGCCAGGCGCAATCTGTCAGGTCATATCGGGACCTTTGAATACAAATGAATTTGGAACCCGTTAGAAAATAACATATCAATTAATAAGTATAATTTTTTATGCAATATATAGTAGTTAGTTTACCATGTTCATACATTACCATCAGTCAGTACACAAGTGTACGCAAATGTATGGTAGGTACAATATAAACTATATTGACTCATTTCTAGAGATTTTCCTACAGAATATGAATGGTAAAAATGCTTCATGCTTATGTATATAGTAAGGTAGGCATAAAGAGTCTAGTGTTAAGACTTTTCGGTACTAAACGCTGTGTTTGTCTTCTTATCATCACAGCAACGAATTAAATAATTGGATCCCTAAATAGACATCAAATCTACAACCATTGTATCAAATGCTGTCTCACTGCGTAAATAGCGTGTTACATTAACTCATTCTCCAGATTCAATTACGAGCTAATGTTTGAACGTTTTGTATTCAAATTCATTATAAAGTAAAGCGTTTCCTATTTGTAAACGATGTGGTACCACACGGTATATCAAATATCTTAATTAATATAGTTTATTGTCTGCAACATTTGCAGTACATACAAGTCTATAATGTGTAAATAGTTTCTAGAAAATTAATTCTAATTCGATATAAATATATATGTGTTACTACCTCGTAACAAAAGTGGGTTAAGGTACCTACGAAATGTTATTGTATAAATCATAAATCCCTCGTGGCCTAGCAGTAATTAGTGAAGCAGTTGTGGGTTCAACCGTACTCAGGGCATGGTGTGGTAATAAAACGAAGTGTGTGTTGAGTCCGCATCAACAAGCTTGGTTTCGACAAAGTATGCAGGGAAAGCTGTATTTGAATTCTTCTATATATCTATTTAACATCGTAAGCTTTAAAAACGTTAAGTCCTTAAATATACAATATTAACTGTCTTGATTTAAAAATGCTAACATAATTAAAACCTTATCTTTAAAATATTGGGTTATAATATTTAGTTGGTATATATTTTATAACAAATCCAGTATGAAATAGTAACAGAGGAACACAAATAAACGCAATTATTTCTATGGCAGTCAGAATAAGTAGAAACGTAAAAATATATGGAATATGTCATTTGATATATTTTATTTGCCGCAATTCTATTAAGGAAAACTCGACCAATATTTAAAAAAAATGTTTTTTTTTTTTTATACTAATAGACTAGAAATATACAAATTGAATTAATTTAAGGAAGTATAGATGCAATGAATTGAATGATTGCTTTTTTTTAAAAGATAAATTTATAAAAGAATTTTATACAATTAAGTGTAGAAAGCAGAGAAAAGGAATCTTTTGACACTATGTTTTGTTTAGAAGAAAATTGTTGAAGCCAAAAACCTAAAATAAATCATAATTGTAATAGCGACAGGTATGCACGCGATCTGTTGTGTTAATTTTATATCCAGTGTGGTCTGATAAAAAATAAATTTGTAATTTACTTCGCTATAATTTTATATTATATTCTTTCCATTTTTGAATCAGACTGTCTATAGTTAACGTGAAAAATATATGTATGTATGAAATGGTAAATGAATATTTTATTACTAGAATGTTCTGAATGTGAAGTGGAAAAATATATAAAATCTGTATTTATACGTCTGTCAATCATATTTTGTGACTTTGTTTAATATTTCAAACCGTATTTTCTCACCATGATATCCTTCAAATCCATTAAAATATTTTTTTTTTTCATCGTTTATTTCTTTGTAAGTTTAGTGAAGTAGGGGTAGTTAACGTCTACTTTCATTTTTTTTATTATGTTATAAATCATGTTTGTACTACATAATAAGTAAAACTTTGTACAAAAAATAATTAACATTTTCATTAAAAATGTTATATATCGCTTCACTTGTAAGTTTTCAAGTAATTAAAATTGAAACTGCATATATGAGAATCTATATGTTGCTTTAAATTATACTAACTATGATTTGAAATACGAGCATATCTTAAAACCATGAAAAAATTAATTTGACCTAAATCATATAATATAGTTACTTCATTATTTAAATTTTAGAGCCAGTTTCACCAGTTCTGATAAAGCCTAGATAGAAATATGTTTTAATTGAGAGAAAAATAACAAATATTTGGTGTCACAGGTTCCCCCAGAAGAAATTAAACGACAGATTATCAGACCATCTGCTTAAAATATCTCTCTTACGGGTATATCTGTGAGACTGATTAAAACGAAGTTACGATTCTAAAACTTTTCCGTAACCGGTTATTAAATATCTATCAGGAAACAATTTTTGATTGCTGGACTTATTTATAAGTAAAATATTTATTACATATGAAAATTCAATAATAATAACTTAATTACATAATACGCAACGTATAATGATGCCATGGTGTCCATAAAACAGCATTTTAATGTATACTCTAAAAAGTAATTTCTATATAAAATATTTTTATTCCGTCTCCAGTAAGATACGCGGCGGGTGTACACTTCCACTCAACACGTGTGTCTCGAGTATTCTCGAAGAAGATGTCTTAAAGGTTCTCTCTACCAGTAGTAGAAGCGCGGGGCGTGTTAATATTATTGAGAAATCAGAAGAAACTTTAGATAGCGCTTCCGCTATGCAAATAGTAGTATGCAATTAAGTGCAACGCCGCCCGCCCTATGTAACTAAGCGTGCAGTAAGCAATGCGAAACAAAAACTACCACCGTCACTAAAATCGCACGGGTTTCCTCCTCAACGAGGAATTTCAGGCGATGTTAGGATACAAGTGCTAAACAACCGAGTATTATTAGGGTTTGTGTTGAGGAAAAAATTTGTAATATGAACTTTATAATGTTATATGAAGTTAACATGCTACAATCATATTTTGTTGTTTTTAAATGACGATTATATTATTGGAATTCTATTACATATCACCACATAATAATTGCATAAAATAATTAATACTGGCAAAAACTGTTAAATTACGAATAACAAGTACGCGGCAGAGAGGAGCTAGAGATGAACAATGACTTTTACAGCTTGTAACAATTCGCCCGTCAAATTTGACTTTATTAAACGACTATTAATATAAATAGTATATACGGTAGGTTTATTGAAATAAATTAATTCAAATTACGGTTTCCTCATTTCACTTACACCTATTAATACAATTAAAACTCGGTGTTGATTCCAAGCCTGTACAACTTTGTACTAATGATTTATGAGGGGGTAATGTATAGTATGAAAAAAGCTGTGAAAACATATTACTCGTAGTAGGTATAACCTATTAATGAACATCATCATGATTAGTGGGTTTTGTACGAAAATAAGCGTTCTTTGGGGGTAAATAGGAGGCACTAGAAGATTGGGTTACAGCTTGCTAGGCCGTATCGTATCTATCGTCTAATCGTTTCCCAGAGAAAGTTCAACAACTGTTACGTAAGTAGAGGTTAAAGGAAATACCCCCCCCCCCGAAAGCCTTAACGCGGGGTCAATGACAGTAAGTTTGGTATAAATAAACATTAGTGACCTTATTTTTGTGTACATATAGTTCCTTATATCTAGTATCGAAAGAAACTATAGGATCCAAATTCACTATAAAAAACATATTGTTCTTATAGTGATTGATCCCTAGAGTTTTATATATCCGGATTGATACTTTACTTGTGAATTGAGACTGCTAAATAAATTAATATATTATAAAGTTAGTGACAGGTTAGTTTCATTTCAACTCTCATTTTGAAAAATAGGGAGCTTATCATAAAAATATTTAGTCTCTCGATCAGATAAGTAGAACATATTGCAGACGTAGCAATGTAAAATAGGGAAAGCTAAAAATTAAATTAATAATTAAGTATCCACTAATAATCAGAAGCATATTTACAATGGCGGTCTTAAGAAATAAAGACCATCCCTCATATTCACGCGCGCACAACCATACTCAACATATATACGATCTAATATGAGCAAACACAAAACAAACAACAACGTAACATAAACGCACATATATTGTTTCCATACACTACGTTTAAGATGTTTAATACGCGCATAGACCTATTTGCAGATTTTAGTACATAATGTTAGTAGAGAGGGGAGACTTCCCGGACAGAACAGTGGTATAAGATACTGAACTTATTATTATGATTGATTTAGTTAGTGTTGTTAGGACAGAATACTACATCAATTGCGGAATAAACTTTTAATTAATATCTTCACATATGAGTGAAAAGCTTGCCGTTTATGTGTATTTTAGTTTATCCTGAAGTGCCCTAACCGCCAGTCTTTAATTCATGCAGACACGGTCTTAAATTTTAAGATTATAATGTCTGTAACAGTAATTAGGAAATGGACCTCTTGGAGTAGGGGATAGAGTCTGTGAAACGTGACGGTTTTGTGTTCTGCTTTTTTCTGCTAGAAACTATTATTTATTTATTTTTCTTGTTGACAGGTAACTCAATATGTGTATCCTGAAACTTAGGAGGAAAGTATAAACACAAAAGGTCTTTGAGATTATTCATCTATGCCATGTGAGCGTAGTATACATGATATAAAAAAATTAATATTTGTAATATATAAAATAGTACTACCTGAAGACGAACAGGTTCGTTAGGTAATTTCTGCATGCCATTTTTAATTCTGTCAAAGTAAAGAAATCCGTTGTAAAACATTTCTACCTGTACGATATGTTTCGATAGTTTATATATTTTCAGTGACGTCTAAAATTTAGCTTGAAGCAATTTTAAACTTTAAATATGTAATAGAGAAATAGGTCAGAAATGTGATTCTTTTAAGGAGCTTATATAAAGTCCGTGTGGACAACTTTTCAATTCGATTTAAGATTTGTCTCAGAATAAAAAACATTTAATTCATGTGACCACACTTATTCGTAATATAGTGAAGTGTCCGATTTTTCTATAAGTCAATGTGTAATACGTTCAAAAATGAACATAAAATTTTAGGCTACTTAACAAAAAGCTCAATAGCTTGAATATATTTTTAAATAAATTATAAAAATTACTTATTCTTTACAGCAAGCCTTAGGTTGCTTAACTTCAGATTCGTTCGTTGAGCTAATGTAAAAATGAATGAGAGGGTCAAAGTTAATTGTGGGAAATCAGTACGGTTTTGACGCACAAGCTTCACTTGAACTAGAGCTTGTATTTTAAGTAAAAATTTAAAATGAGAAAAAGATTTTAGACTTGCATTTTGTGCAAACGGTTTGCCTAAAATATTATGAGAAAATAAGCCAATTTTGAAGATGCTTTCCTGTTCTTAAAAAATAAGCTCATTATTACATGGATCATCCGTCTTCAGTTGCAAGGTTCCTATTTGTAATCCATAGTATTCGTCTCTTTAAAATTACTTAGCACTCTCTCATAATATGCAGGAATGTAAAAGAAAAAATCTTTAATTGGCTATTTGAAGTAGGACAATATAAAACGTATTTAAGCGTAAAACCAAACACAGTTGTTAGAGATAAACATTTGTCAAGTGAATATATAGTTATGATATAAAAACCTCATATAGCTCAGTGTTCTAACTAACTACTGACTTTACTACCTTGTGTATTAAAAATGAGGTAAAATATCCTTTCTTTCAGCTCAATAAATCAAAAAGTTGAAGTAGTGGCCGACCCGAATAAGGCTTGATTTGAGATAGATCTGCTGTAATCTACAACCAAAGATTACTTGACGTTACAGTATGAAAGCACCTCACTTTTGTAAAATTTGATAGAGAAAATAGTGATAAATCCTTGTGTAATACGAAAATCCCTCTTTAAAATGATTAGTGCTCCCATATGCTAAGTGTGGTTCTTATTCAGAGAACTGAGACATGTATACTCAAATTAAAAGAAATATATTTCAGTAATATATCTAGAAATAAATTTCCATTTACGCCAAAATATTCTATTTTAAGAAATATCGGTGTGACTGGTAGTTAGGTTAACGATATTATGACAATCAATGACTGGTTTAAGATGATCAAAACATGAGTATATCTTGCATTTCATTGCGGGTTACAAATTTGTATTTTTGAATCACGGCAAATGGATGCAAAAATATGTAATTTTCCATTTTCCAAAATTATGACACTTTTTAAGTCTTTAGTAATTAATACGCTTTATTAGTTTCATGTAATGAGTAACTCTCTTTAATGAGAGATCGCGTTATAAATAATTGTAATATATCTGAATTATAGTAGAGCCTCGATAAGCCGAGCGGTCTGAGATGCGAGTTCAAGTTAATTTTGCAGTGATTTTAGGGCTGTGCTCGTGGTTCGAATTCCCGTTCGTACAAGTAAAGCAAATTATTTTTCTTTATTAATGTCTTACAGTAGTAAGTAATTAATTTATATAGTTCAAAATAAAGCTTACTAATGCAATCTAAATGAGTAATATATATTACAAATAAGGTGTAGAAAATAAAGCGCGGCTTGATTTAGTAGAGCAGGTTCGATACCCATTCTAAAATATTTAAAAGCGACAATGCAAGGAAAATATAGTAAAACACAATATTTACTTTAAACGTCATAAATACCGTTGGCGGCGTCAGTGTTTATCGCCGCTTAGAATAATGTTTTATTTCTGAAGGAGCCCATAGTTTTGTGATTAGGTCAGGGTCGTCTCTTAGTCGGTTGGGCGGTGTAGCTTCACACTCAGAGACGTAGTTAATACGTAAATTAAACACACCCCCCCCCCCCCCCCCCCCCCCCCCCCCTTATAAAAATTATTTTTAAAAATAAATTTAAGGTCGATACGGTTATTATTAAAATTTTGTTCTGTTTTATTAAAACATTAGAGAAGGATATCTAGGAAAGGATTAAAGCAAGTTGTACCAATAGTGTCAGAATTTCGGCACACGAGAGATATGAAAATAAGTAATTTTCTGAGACGGAATCAAATTCACCTTTGTCACCTGTTGTCATATTTGTAAACGAACCAAAAAATAGAAAACACCTAAAAATCTCATGTTCTCCATAGTCTATCAAGTTTATAACTTAGTCGTTTTCGTCTTAAAAAATGTTAAAACAACTTTACGAACATGTGTTCTTTTCCATTTCATTACACGTAACGTGTTTAACCATTTCTAGTGACAAAAGAGTTTAATCTTATGGCTGCAACTGATGACTAATAAGAATTTTTATTCAATCTCCAGTTATAATTTTCATTAGCTCAACAATTCAAAGAAGGAAATAAGTGTTGTAGTAAAGAAATGAAATGCTTAATCTCTTTTAATACAAGAGGCCGTCGTGATTCAGAGTGCACTGTGTTGACAATCAGCGCGACAATTTTGGGGTCATACTCACACGGAGGCAAAACGGACAGACTAAATCAAAACGGACGTTTGAAATTTTTGATTAATTTACAATGGCTGAGTCGGGGATTTCAAAAGTGTCTAAATGAACACTTTCTCTGTATATCCTGATTATGCGGGTTGCAGCGTGAAGTGTGTCTTTGTTAAAACACAATTATGAAAGATTTAAGCCTCAATCTATACTTTATATTCGCCCGTATCTCTATGACTCGGTCTACATATTTGATATGAATATCCTACATTCTCAGAACAAGCTTAATAAGCCTGTCCCTTATCTTTGTCGTTTGTCTTGAGTCCTTTATCCCTCGCGGGGTAAGCTTGGTGTCCTGCATATTGTTTTTACCTCCAATTACTGTCATTATCCATTTTTTTAAGTGCAGGTATAAAAAACTTTCCTTGTGTTTAGAGTCAACCAAAGGGAAGTATAATCCCTTATAGCAAGCAATGTCAAAGCCTTAATTCAAAGCTCTAACTTCCAATAATATATTTAGTTTTAAACGTCATTGGCCTAAATCTAAACGTTCTGTTATGGAGTATGAGAACGAAGTCGTTAGTTTTTTTTTCATGTACATTTCACAAGTTGCCTGAAGCTGTGAATTATTCTTCATCGTACTTTGAATCTTAGTTATTGAAAAACTCCATGTTAATTCAATTTTCACATAATCTATAGCCGTTTTGAATCTTTTATATGAAATATATATCATAATAATATAATTTAATAAATTATACTTATTACGATGTATTTTTAACAATGGTTCTTTTGAGGTCCCGTCGTAGCGCAGAGGCGTGCCGTCTGCCTGTAAGCGCGATAGTTGTGGAATCGAGTACACTCAGGAATTTTTTCATTATAATTTCTTCGTTGGTGCGAACTAAGCGATTACTATTCCCGGCGTTGAGTCCGCCTTCCTGCGTTCCCTCTACCGACCCGGCTCTATGCAAGAAGAAAGCGTGAAGCTTTAAAACAGAAAACAACAAACCGTCACATATTTCTCTTATATATTTCATAAACGATATAAAAATCTTAAATGGCATTTTTATCTCCGAGAACGTTGATTTTCCCCACGGGGATCGACACACACAAACATCGGGCCCATGTCTGCGAGGAAGACATAAGCCCTCCGAGCCACGACGGTCTCAATTATTTTATTGTCAAAGAAAGAAAAGAATTAATATATTAAAGCCGCAATTTCCCCAAATAGAATCGAACCCAAAAAAAAACACGACACTGAGGAATAGCCATCAATATTATCTAATAAATTTCACAGCCTCCGATCGTTTTAAAGATGACTATAAAATAATATCGTAGAAATAGTAATTTATCGATGAGCTTATATTTTGAGCGTGGTTGTAAAGGATGTTTGTAAGATTGGTTGTTTTTTCTCAGTTTTATCTTTTTGTTTTGTAACAAGAAAATATTGTGATGGTACATTTATTCTTTCTAATGTGAGAAATTAAATTACGATCCGTAATATAGAGTTTTAATTAACTCTACAGCTTATTTAACTGGGGCACAGCGGGTAAGTTAAAAAGACGACGTTAAATTTGTATGGGGTATAAAAGATACGTTTGTTCATAATATGAAATGAAAGGCAAAAGTTTATTAACTTAATAATAATAATTCATACATATTGAAGAACTATAAGAAAACCTTCTAGTTTTTATTATATTTCTAATTATAAACTCGCAGCAATATTTTCAAGATAAAACAGATTCTACAAAAATCTACAGATGAATTACATATAAAAAACTGATGAAAAAAGGATATCTGAAGACTAAAAACATTAATATCCGTAAGGTACCGAGTCTTGTGACCGATACGGGTTACGAATGTTTAGAAATAGCCTTGGGATAGCATTTTATCTTAAAATACTGTCAATAAGTTTCGATTGCGAACAGAGAAGGGTTTCTTTATATATTAAGGAAAATATTTAATACATTTATAAAACTAAATTACAATCAGTAAATTGACCCAACCGCCTCGGTTCTAGCAAAACTCTTTAGCCTCGGCCACTGTCATCAAACTCGTAAGTAAGAGCATTGAAGTAGTCTTTATGTCATACTTTATCTTCATTAACACCACACACAGTATTTCGTGGTACCATCCCTTTCTTATCACTGGAATAATTTTCCATATATTTTTGTCATTATTTACTCGGAGTACATTGCTTGACAATATAATATTATAGTATGCTGAATGTATCGCGGGCACTTTGGAAAAATATCTGAACGTTAAAACGAAATGGCTGTGGTTGTGTACATAGCTGTGACTGAGCTAGATTATCTCTTTTTAACATGTAAAATATTATGTAGGTTTCAAACAATTAGCTTCATGATAATTTATTAATGGCCATATACACATTATAAAAATATTTCTGATATTTTCGCACCGTTCCCATATACAGTAATGGTAACATTGATCTCAACCCAAAAAACCGATAAAGTAAACAAGAATACTTCTCCTTCGCCAATAATCATAGCAATCATGGTTAAAATTGTAGCCTTGTGTGTAAAAATTGGGTAAATTATGACGTTTTTACGCAATACAGCAGACGATAATGTATGCCCATTGATTCTCGCTCTATTTTTCTTCTTAATTTATAAGAAACTTTAATAAGCTTGTGTATAATAGAAGATGATTATAGGAGTTTCACTTTTGAAATCTATATAAAACCCTTATTGGTATAAAAAGGATCGCACTGCACGCATATTTTTTAATAAAGCGACATAAAGGTATTTTCTTATTTCAGTTTCGTGTATCGTTCATTCAGAATACATTTGAAAAATATCGAATAATACCATTTGAAAAATTCGGATTTTTAAATTTGAACATTAATTTCAAGCAAATTAGCTGTTTTTAACGAACCACAGTGGCGGCGTTTAAGTTTCGAATGACAAAACTAACCGCCGCGTTTTGGTTCGTTACCAGAGTGAGACAAAGATATAATTCTTTCGTCACGTTTACAGTCAGACAATATCCCATTGCGCAGAAAGCTTGTATAAGTCACGATATGATACCTATAGTGCCGGCAGCGGTCGTCTAGTACGCCAATTAAGTTACATATATTTATAATATGCCCATACAAAGATGCCGCTTCTTTTTAAATATATAGCAGATATATGTTAAAGTATTCATTTGAAAATAGCATTTGAAATAAAATATAATCATACATACAATATGCTATGTTAATTTGTTAGAATAATGAATGGATGTATGAATTGGGGAAATAATATTGACATTGGTTCTGGCAGATAGTACTTGGATGTATCGTGTGCGAATGCCGTTAAAATATTTACATGAAATGGGATCAATGACCGCCGACGCTGGTGAGAATATTTTTATACTTATAGTCTATACTAAAATTTCATATTTATTTTGTAGCTCCGCGCTTTATTCCACTTATAGCAGGGTATGCAAAGGCAACCGTAGGAACCATGGAATCTAGTGTTCAGACGCTCCGTCCCCCGCTTTCTGACATTTGAGGCATTACGTGTTGAGTGCGCTTGTCTTTACGTGACAGCGCGCTTGTCTAGTTGCCTGAACGAAGAAAATGTAAATTAATTAATCCCTCCCCTCCGAGTGAGAATCGAGCCTACAAACCGTCGCTTTTACAGGCAGATGCTGTATCTCTTCATGTCGACGGTCCTAATATATATATTAATAGTATGTATCAGTATTATCAAAGAATGATTCATATATATCTTCCATATCTTTTAAGTGTGAATCAAATTCGTTATTGTCTTTACTGATTTAACTTACAGGTAATATTTTATGTTTTGTTTGGTGTACTTTCAAATACCATAGACTTAGATATTTGGTTTAATATAAATAGTAAATAGTGACAAAAATTGTACTAGCTTCTAGATAGACAATTTATTGATAATCTTAACGAAATCCATCAATAATCTTACAAAGGTTATGTATATTGATAATATTCCTTAAAATAAAACTTCAATCGACAGCAACATATCTGCATTTAGACCAAAATACATTTCAACTCTATCAGATATGTAATATATTGTTAAATTAAAACTGTAAATTATTATTTGTAATCTATAACGGTTCTTCCTGAAACCTGAATAGATCTTGGCATTGCTTCAAGTAGCTACAAAAAAATTGAAACGATATTAGTTGCATATTAAGTGATAGCATTTTGCTCGTTAATCCGCCCACAGTTTGTAAATCAATTTTCTATATTAGAGCTTCATAATGACGATATCTTGGCGCAGTTATGAAGTGTTTGTACACAATAAAAATAAAAATAGAGTGTTTTAACATTCCGTTTTATCTGTCTGTTCTGCTATATATGAGGAATAGAGTCATAATAAGAAAAATCGCAGCGTTGTGTTCCGCCACTTAACTCATACTGTCTCGAAAATTAGGCTTATTTATTTAATAAGTCAATCAAATTTCTGTAACACTGTAAATGTTTTTAATAAAAAATTGATTGATTGACTACAATATGCGGGATAAAGCGTGAAGCTAATAAAAAAAGAACCTAATGTCACTTAATGTCAAAATGTCGCATTGAATGACGACAACTTAACGCCGTGCTTTGTCTGTAAAAGCGGAAAACCAAAAACAATACTTACTTTTTTACATTAATTTGTATAATAATTCTTTATATAGATATTGAATCAACATAAATGCATTACATTTAAAATAAGTCGTTTCAAGTGTTTATATTAAATATTACCTGATTCTCTTTCCATATATGTCTACAGAAACGACCCTCTATCAAATACATTGAGATAATTGGCGAATTTATATATTTTCGATGTATAGCTGTAAGGCTTTTAACTGCATTTAACTTTTAATTATGAGTTTGTACATTATTGTAAAAATTGCACGAGAGCTCGTTTTTGGGCGTATTTCTGAGCCACTCAAAGCTCCATAATGCTCGTATATAGGTAATGTACGCTGCTTGAATTGAACTGTAAGATCGGTTCACAAATATCTTACTTTAGGCCCAAGCTTACTAAGCGTTCTGGCAAATTTATCAGTAAATAAAATTCTACCTAAAAACTACATATAACATACTTGCATGAATTCCCTCCGATAATGATGTAAAAAAAATAATTTAAAACCTTTACAATCCAATTAAAATGATCGTTTCTTAATTTTAATAATAGTACTCGGATAAATACATATTGCATATGTGTATGAATGTAAAATTATACATCCATCTTGTTTGTGACAATAACAAACTCATTTTATACTCTAATAACATTTTTAGTAAAAAAATATTGAACACAATGCAAAATTTAATTTGAGCTTTGAGCTTTGTTTGGCTCGTTTGAAACTCCTTTGATTTAATGCGCCAGTGATAAGAGTTCGTATGACGAAAGTCAAAGCCTTATTGAAATAACTACGGCTTTAGATCGCTTTGAATAATTTTCACTCAAATTTGAACTTAATGGGAGGTCAGCATGAACATTCCTACACGATTTACATTCCTAACACGTATTTTAATCACGTGGTTTCTACGTGTTGTATTTTTATGCATTGGCAAAAATTCTTAAAGAATATCCATATAAAAATATTGAACGCAGAGGGATTTGAACCCGAAATATAAACTCCCAAACCCAAGCCTATTATGTCTCTATGACGTATTGTTTTTTGGTATTGTAGGTATTGAATAAACAAAATATATACATGGTAAATCCAATCACCATTTTATTTGTAAAGAATAACCTTAAATCGTTACTATAATATGTTGCTATATTTTATTTTATCTATATTTATATTAAATTTCAATTAGAAATATATACTCACACACATACATATATACAAACACACACTCGTTTCCAAAGAATTAGTACATAAAATATAAGTCTAAATATACTTATTTTGACCTCGTGCTTAAAAACTTACGTAGGTTACCATTTACAACTATAATAAAATTCCAATAACATACACAGATATGTTAAAACGATAAACTTCTTTTTTAAAATCAGCTAAAAATCTAATATTTTTTAACTTTTATATTTTATTGTATAACGTAATGTTTTTCATTTATTATATATATTGTCTTTTATGATAATTTAAAAACTTTTTTCACCAAAAGAATATTAGTAACAATCTCTTCTATAAGAGCTTTATTAGGTTTACCTTACCCTCTTTATTAAGATGAACGCCGGTTACGCGTAGCTTATTTGCCTTCGTAATGCCACACAGTTTTACGTCTGTTGTAGCACCAATCGATGAATGGACTAATCAAATTACACTCACGCTTGGACATCGTAAAAATTTATTTAACATTATTTGATCAGAGAACACAAAATTATTTTTGGACAAAAGGAAATGAAGGAAGGAAGTTTATATGAAATAAAAAAAACTTTGTGTCTTAGTAACGTGACTTAATGTAAAGACATCTATATATCAGTAAATTTATTAACATTTTTCATCACAATTTTTTTTAATATACAATAGGTATTAATAAGATATTTATTTCTAATTTTAGTACAATTAATTACTTACACTGCTTTTATCCGCCACACGACCCCTCCAGAACGAAAAGTTTTTTCAATTTGCTACTGACATGGAAACGAAATGAAAATGACCTTTATTCCAAAAAACGATTTAATACCTGAACTGTCTGTATAACTCACTTTTATGGTAATCTTTCGCTTGATTAAATCGTCTAATAATGAATATTAAGTTTCAACTTCATTAAAATGTTTATACGCGATATAGAAATTTTTATTTTTTTGCTTTTATAAGCTTTACTTTTTCTCCTGCTCATAGCAGAATAGTGTAGGCAGAGGGAACTACAGAAAATCTAATTAAATCTATTCAATTAGCAAAATAATTACCCAATACTTAATACCTACCTTATCTACTCGGTATGAATATGTGTTGATCTCGGTCTGTACGTACAGTCTGTATATACAAGTAGTGTTCATATATAAAAAGCTGATTTTATATCTACGATTCTCTTACATGAAAAAAAATATCAAAATTACAGCTTGTAAATCTCATGATATTATTACATATTTAATTCAGACTTTTCTAAATGAATTCACCTGAATAAATTTTCTGTTAAAACAAAGTATCGATTGCCAGTAAAGTGTTTTCACGAAGGCGTGAAACGTTCACTTCGTTTAATAAGACGACACGACGCGGCGATTCGAGTCTAGTTGTGGGCGTAATTTTGTTTGCAAATCTGGATTTTCGATCTTTCTCTTTTTACTAGATATTTATTGTATTACGAAGTACTTAATAAATTTGTTGCTTTTGTTTAGTATATTTGAACTAAAAGCTTTTTGAGTCATAATAAGCTTTTTTTTTAGATAATAAATTATTTAGTGTCGAATTGAATCTAGCGGACGGTTTAGACGGACTGTGAACGCGATGGTTGTGGATTCCCATATCAATAAAAGAACGAATGTAATTTTTTTACGTTGATAAAATTAAGTGCATTGTAAAGTTCAACTATCAAATACGAACACAAATTTAGGCAGAGAACGGAGAATAGTGTCTTAAAACTAAAATCTCTCTTAAGTTCTTCGTCGTATAATGCAAAATGAAAATGTTATTATTATACAATTAGTGATCATTCTCTTTATTACTCCTGCCATCTTGGACTAAGCAACGGAGTGTCTTAACACTAGGTTCGTAAAGTTCCTGCAGTTCCCTCTGCCTACCCTGCCACGTGCGGGATAAAGCGTGAAGCTAAAAAAATTTTTTTTAAGACGTGTGTCTTAGAAATTTTAAATACATTTTATGATATTCAATAACATTAATGACCCCATCTCGAGAAGGACCGGCAAAAAATTCAACGGGCTTTCTATTTAATTTTACGTTTGCTTAGTCATTTACGGATTTAATTTGTGACACTATGTTTGAAGTAAACCGGTATAAGCATATATAAGATAAATTAAATATGTACAAAATATAACGAATCTTGGAAATGTTTGAATATTGTTCAATTATTTTTGAACTACTTGACTTTCTAATTAGAAATTATTAATAAGATTATGATTATTAAATTAAATAAATAATGTAAACCTAGAAATGTGCCACGAATACTATCCAAGCGAGTTCAACGATAGCGTTTTCCTCATACATTCTATCTTTACGAGTAATCCCAATGTCTGACCGGTGTCGACTGCACAAATAAGCTAGCTCTGTTTTATTAGCTTTAATTATATATTTGACGCAATCCCGATTCACTTGTAAAGTTTGTGACTAAACAAAATGGTCGTATATTAGAGCTTTCCGGAAAAAGTTTATATATATTTGTAATATAGGTAACTGCAATATTTGTTTAATTAAAAGTACATAATAAAGAACGAATTAAAATTAAAAGTACGTAATAAAGAATGAATTACTTAAATTCAAACGATGGGTTAACTTAGTCATTCGAAATTTATTATAAAATTACTAACATTAGTGTAAATAATAAACCTAGAAGTATAGTTACTATTAAGTATACTTTGACCACCTTAAAAATATACAAGTTTTGTGTGAAAAAAACTATTGATAATATTGTGAATCGTGTAAAAACTGTAAGCTTATATTCAATAGTGATGAAACCAAAAGCTATCTACTCGGTATGAATATGTGTTGATCTCGGTCTGTACGTACAGTCTGTATATACAAGTAGTGTTCATATATAAAAAGCTGATTTTATATCTACGATTCTTTTACATGAAAAAAAATATCAAAATTACAGCTTGTAAATCTCATTATATTATTACATATTTAATTCAGACTTTTCTAAATGAATTCACCTGAACAAATTTTCTGTTAAAACAAAGTATCGATTGCCAGTAAAGTGTTTTCACGAAGGCGTGAAACGTTCACTTCGTTTAATAAGACGACACGACGCGGCGATTCGAGTCTAGTTGTGGGCGTAATTTTGTTTGCAAATCTGGATTTTCGATCTTTCTCTTTTTACTTGATATTTATTGTATTACGAAGTACTTAATAAATTTGTTGCTTTTGTTTAGTATATTTGAACTAAAAGCTTTTTGAGTCACAATAAGCTTTTTCTTTGGGTAATAAATTATTTGGTGTCGAATTGAATCTAGCGGACGGTTTAGACGGACTGTGAACGCGATGGTTATGGATACCCATATCAATAAAAGAACGAATGTAATTTTTTTACATTGATAAAATTAAGTGCATTGTAAAGTTCAACTATCAAATACGAACACAAATTTAGGCAGAGAACGGAGAATAGTGTCTTAAAACTAAAATCTCTCTTAAGTTTTCCGTCGTATAATGCAAAATTAAAATGTTATTATTCTACAATTAGTGATCATTCTCTTTATTACTCCTGCCATCTTGGACTAAGCAACGGAGTGTCTTAACACTAGGTTCGTAAAGTTCCTGCATTTCCCTCTGCCTGCCACGTGCGGGATAAAGCGTGAAGCTAAAAAAAATTTTTTTAAGACGTGTGTCTTAGAAATTTTAAATACATTTTATGATACTCAATAACATTAATGACCCCATCTCGAGAAGGACCGGCAAAAAATTCAAAGGGCTTTCTATTTAATTTTACGTTTGCTTAGTCATTTACGGATTTATTTTTTATGACACTATGTTTAAAGTAAACCGGTATAAGCATATATAAGATAAATTAAATATATAGAAAATTGTAACGAATTCTTGGAAATGTTTGAATATTGTTCAATTATTTTTGAACTACTTGACTTTCTAATTAGAAATTATTAATAAAAAAGATTATGATTATTAAATTAAATAAATAATGTAAACCTAGAAATGTGCCACGAATACTATCCAAGCGAGTTCAACGATAGCGTCTTCCTCATACATTCTATCTTTACGAGTAATCCCAATGTCTGACCGGTGTCGACTGCACAAATAAGCTAGCTCTGTTTTATTAGCTTTAATTATATATTTGACGCAATCCAGATTCACTTGTAAAGTTTGTGACTAAACAAAATGGTCGTAGGTTAGAGCTTTCCGGAAAACGTTTATATATATTTATTAATATAGGTAACTGCAAGATTTGTTTGATTAAAAGTACATAATAAAGAACGAATTAAAATTAAAAGTACGTAATAATGAATGAATTGCTTAAATTTTAACGATTGGTTAACTTAGTCATTCGAAATTTATTATAAAATTACTAACATTAGTGTAAGTATACCTAGAAGTATAGTTACTATTAAGTATACTTCGACCACCTTAAAAATATACAAGTTTTGTGTGAAAAAAACTATTGAAAATATTGTGAATCGTGTTAGAACTGTAAGCTTATATTCAATAGTGATGAAACCAAAAGCTCGTCATGGAATTGCATGCCAGAGTTTTCTATGTGAATTTGTGGTTAACCTACTTTGTGACGTGTGTGGTGACTGTACGAGCTTTTTGAGATTTCCGTTAGAGTTTTATATTTGTCAGTTTATATTTATTTACTTGAAATTATATTATTTTACAATTTTTAAGCTTAATTTGATACAAGATCTGTAAAGAGATGTAAATCATTTATAAGGGAATTTCTTCTTTATAGCTCAACGCAACTCACAGTTTAAACTGCTTGTCTATTGGTTGGTGCAAAGTCTTTTTAATTATCAGTTTGGGTACACTAAGCGTCCTCTATTCTCAGTATCTCTTAAAAGGAAGAAATAAGAGCTTTGATAATTATAATTAAAATTTGACACGTACACTACTTCCACTTGGATACTACTTGGATACGTATCAAGGATATGACCGATTGGAAACAGTGATACATTTCTTATGCTAATTTCATTTTTTCTGAGAATTATTGCAAGGTTTTTTCAAGATTCTCCTCGCCTACCTCTGCTGAAGCTACAGATAGCATATAAAATAAATACATAAGTAAAAAATAATGATGACAAAATCAAATTTACTGGAAACTAGCATTTAAAAGTTATAAAATCCTAAGAAATGTATGTATGTTTGTTTAGTTTAATTTCTAATTTGTAGGCCGAGCTAAGATAATTAAATGTTATGACAATAGGTTCTCCGCTTTACGCCTTTCGAGGCCTCCACGAAATTAGTTCCGAGTGGGAATTATCGCATTTCCTGCAACTATCGCATTTATAGTCAGTCACCACAACGGCCACCTTTTCAATACATGTTATATGCCATGATAAATAAGCTTTAGATTCAATTTTTTCAATTCAATAAGGGAGTGAAAGCATTGAGTTTACTACACCGGACATAGTATAAAAACAAAAAGGGAACGTCGGAACGGCTGAACTCCTTAGAGTTCCGCCGTTCCTACGCTCCCTTTTTTCTAGGTGCATAAGAAAGGAACAAGTTTCACTTTATTAGAGTATTTGGCAAATTTCTCTTTTAGTTAGGTTTCAAAATGACATTTTAAAATGTATCTAATTTGGCATTCATTATTTTACGAAAATACTTTCATTTACTAGATTTTCATACAAGTGAAATTTGTCTATTTAAATAAATGTTTATATTATAGTAAGCTTTTCTCGTGGTTTTATCCCGTGGCTAAGAGAAGAAAAAGTGGGTGTAAGTCGAGTGGTTACGTTACTTGTTACGAATTACTTCAAAACGATTAACATAATGTAACGTATGTCTTTGTCATTTTTTTCCAAACTTTTTACGCCATGTCCCATTTCAATATTTATTATGTTTTTATGCTTTTTATACATCATTTTTACATTAAAAATTGCTTTTCACATAAAAAACATGAATGATAAATATTCATAAGATGTCTATAGCCTTTCTCAACAAAAGGAATTTCATGGTCGACAATCTTTTTTTTTAATATTTCAATAATTTCTAGTAACTTTCAAATATTTACAACCAAACAAACTTTCTATTTCATATACGAGGGTCAAACTGAAAGTTCTTAGAAAATCAAAAACTAAGCATTCTAGCAAGTTATTAGTTTTATTATAACTTTTCAAAATAGCGTCCATTTACATCAAAATCGTAAAACAAATGACAAATGAATGAAATGTGTACTCAATATCATTGGTAAAGAGTTCTATTTTCAAAATTTAAACTTATTTTTTTAATATAATGCTTTTAAGTTGCCAGTTCTAAAAACTTTCAGTTTGGCCCTCGTATAAGTAAACAGATAATGTCAATTTTGATTATATTTTTCCATTTGCGAATGTCACTCTTCACCTGGTTCAAGCAAATAGAAAAGAAAATGCTTTCGATATGTCAAAATATGAAATATATTTATATCAGCGAATCAAGAGACATGTGATGGCTCTTATTAAGGCGTGACGTGTTATGCTTTAAAGTGTCAATTTTATTTTCTACTAGCGACTCGATCACTGCTATACCTACTATACATATGTCGAATCAATATAACAAGCATGTATTGTGCATATAAGTTTTCATTTTTACGTTTTTATATATATACAAAATAAAATGTTTATAATTTCGATAAGGAGGTGTATAAACAGAATCAGAAAATGGGGGACACGTGTCTAGGCTGAAACCTCATTAACTTGTTAGTACAAATTAGTTAACTTAGCGGAAGTTGTTTGGAAATCATCCAATTATTAGCCCATTCATTTGTAGCTTAAAATCACGCTTAAAACTTATTTAAAATAATACATTGCAGTACATAAATAATCAATCAGTCAAACTCAAAATTTAAATTTACATAGAAACAGTAAAAATCTTCATTGAAGTTCATACTTGTGTGTAATACCTGTTACTTTTATCATGTTTAGACTTTAAGATTTTTTTTAAATTTATTAAATGTTAATTTAGTAAATGAGATGTATTTAAGTTTGAACGAATTTAGATCTTGCTCTGTTTAAAGAAAAGCAGGGAACGGAGTGACTTAACAGGAACTAGGTTCCCATGATTACTGCGATTTTCAAAAGTACGGTTAACAGATTTTGTGATAAGCTATTACAGCATTTTTTTTAATGTTCGAGAACATTTAAAAGATATTTTAAGACCTATACACCAATCTAATTTAACGTTGTACTTTGTTCAATTAAAAATAATGCGGAAGTATTTATATTATAAATATTTCCCTAAGGAAATTTTGAATACCATCTGGTCGACAATTTTACAAAATAGCTATATTAAATAAGCAATAAATATTTAAAATTCAAGAATTCTGCTAAAACATAAAAATAAATAATTAAATTTATTAAAAGTATTAATTAACTCGAGTGCTTCTTCTTGGAGACTGTCGTACGGCAGAGGCTCAGCGTCAACGTAAAAGTTCGTGGTTTCAATTCCCACTAGGGGAAGATGGAATTTTTCATTTAATTTTCTTCGCTCCTACAGTTCTAGGTTACCACGGTTCTTACGGTTCCCTCTTAACCAGTAATATTGTCAATATATTTTTTTTTTCACTTTACGTCACTTACATGTATTTGAACCCTAAAGGAAGAAAATTTTTAAAGATGATTATAGCCACTTAAATATAGTTAAGAACAAGCTGCGGTTTTAATATCAAGTAAGTTCAAAAATAGCATGCTTAATTTTTTTTTCTTATGTTTCTAATATTAATATTTGACAAACATCTTAACGACTCACAACTTTGACCAAACACCGATTTAGGTCATAAAGTTTGTCCAAAAAGTTTTAAGAAGATTTCAAGCTCAAAAGTAAGCTGTATCTTCATTTTAATTTCCAAACTCGTATATTTCACATTATGAATGAAAAGTTTTTACATACTGTATGTAAAACTTTGACAGTTCGACAAACATAAGATTTATTCAACGAATACTATGACATGGTAAATACGCCATTTGGCAAATTTCCTTCGTGAAATGAAAAACTTAAGTTTTACATATAAATAATGAGTGTTCAGGAAAATGTTGATATGTGGATACTACAACGATGTGGTACGTATTTGATGGCAAATGCGGCCATTATAGGTTCGATTTCAACTCGGGGTATTAATTATAATTAAATAATTTATTTTGTCGTGGCGCAAAGGTATAACGTCTGTCTGTAAATGCAAAAAAAAGCGGAAAACGGAGAACGGAATATTTAAACATTAGATTCCCACTAGGTTCCTGCGGTTCCCTCAACCTACCATGCTATAGGTGGGATATAGCGTGAAGTTTAAAAAACTATAATTTCCCTGCTTTGGTAGACTAAAAGTAACGTTGACTTTTATCATTCAACATGTAGTAGTTCACCAACCGACAAACCTTGTTATGCGGCAAAAGAGTTCCACCATTCCACAAGTTAAGTCTCAAAATCTATTCTTCAAATCATTATAGGAATCTAAGACTAAATTTTGCTGTATTGAAGAAAAATTTTAAATATAAATACATATAGATTGATATTCATCTAACTTACTTTAGTAAAACAAAACATAACGCTGAGTATCAATACGGTACTCAGTACAATATGAGTATGGATTTGATTTAAACTAAGAACATTCTCTACTAATCCTTCTATATGTGATACAGTGAGGTTGAAAAGCTTTCCAGATGTGTAATTTCTACTTTTTCAGTATATGTGTTATAATAACCGATGTTACTATATTTTTATACATTTATCATTAGATATTTATATATATTTAAATTAAAGCTATAAATTGTAACATACCAGTACTAAATGGAAATATTGCGATATTCTTTAAACATAAATCACAACCATCGGAAACAGGAAAAAGGAACTCTAAATCTCTTTTGACCTTATGTGAAGATATATATGAGCTTTAGTATATTTACTTTCATAATAAAGTAAATATATAAAAACACAAGTAAACAACAAAGACACTCAAAATGATAATAGAGAATTTTCTCAAATTTATACTGAATTATGCATTTTTTTCTATTTTTCTTGTATTTCGTATGTGACAGCTCTGGGATAAGCAAATTCGTACAAGATTATACAATAAGATGACGCTGTAGCAGGTGGGACATGTTTAACGAGCGCTGTCACTCGCATGACACACTTGTACAGGTAGGCTTGAAACTAACGTATTTACGTGAATGTAAATTAAATCAACATATGTACGTTGAATTTGAATACAAATTACAATTTTTTTGTGTCTTCAAGCTATAATCTCACTTTACACTTAGCAGGGCAGGCAGAGGGAGCAGTAGGAACCTAGTGTTAAGACACTCCGTTCTATGCTTTCTGATTTTGCCGAGGTACTGCGTGCTTAGAATGGAAATAAAAAAAATCCATTCTCCCCTAGTAGGAATCGAACCTACAAGCCATCACGTTTCAGTTATTAAGACCATTTTGATAAATTTTGTTCAACAAACTTAATATAAGTTAATTTCAGTATACTACTACCGAGTGTATTGTATAATATTTATTATTGGAAATATTTATCGATATCATTATCTGGCGAACTAAAACACAGGCTCTTTGTTTAGTTTAAGCATCAGTCTCCCGCATAAATTATACTGTACTCTATAAAAATTCTGTATTAAACTTTTTATATGCTATTTTATATGCTATGGCTTGAATTAAAAATAAAGTCTAAAATTCATCTACTTAATTTATAAATTAAATTTTCTGTCTTAAATAACACATTTTGGTGCAAAGTTGTAATGACGATAAAATCTATAAGAAATTTTTAAGACGCCTTCCCATTCAGGGTTGCAAAGTGCCTTGAATACATAATCAACTCCAGATAAAAATGGAAAATGGAAAATGAAAAGACCGTAGAGGTCTAATACTTTATTGAATTATTAAACGGTACCTACAAACTGTATCTATATTTATAACTATTTATATGTTTTACTTTTTTTTACTATTACCCTTTAGTTGTAATTTTTTACATACAAACTATGCAAATATCGTATCTTATTCATTTTAATTTAAGCTTCGTTAGACTCGTAGCAGAGTAGGCAGAGGGTACGGTAGAAACTGCGGGAACCTGCGTTATGACACCTTTTCCCGCTTCCTGCCATTCGAGGCATCGAGTGTTGGTTGGCGAAACTGAAGCCTCAACCTTTTACGTAGTTGTCAGAGTGAAGAAAATGAAAATTAAACAATTCATCCTCTTCGAGTGAGAATCGAACCCACAAACTGTCCTCTTTACATACTACTAATACTCTTCGTATTCATATTCAAATAAAATGACTTAAATTGAAAGCAACCATGGTGACCTAGAAATTCAAAAAGAAACAAAACGTATAATAATATTCTTAACCACTTCAGTACATACAAATAGGAAAATCGTTAAAAGATACGAGGGCCAAACTGAAAGTTTTTAGAACTGGCAACTTAAAAGCATTATATTAAAAAAATAAGTTTAAATTTTGAAAATAGAACTCTTTACCAATAATATTGAGTATACATTTCATTCATTTGTCATTTGTTTTACGATTTGGCGGCAAATTGAAAATTGTCTGTGCACGTCAGAATGAATTTAAGCCGAGAAAATTTTCGTGCAATAATTTTTTATGACTTTCGATGTCATATAAGTCAACAAGAAAGTTATGATAGACTTCGATTGGATTTTCACGATGAAGCCCCATCTCGTGCCACAGTTTACAACTGGTTTAAGGAATTCAAACGTGGTCGAACTAATCTCACCGATGATTTGCGTGAGGGACGGCCTTCTGCAGCGACGACTGAAGATAATATCAGTGTTGTGCGGCGTATGATAGAGACTGACAAAAGAGTGACCTATCAGCAGATTCGGACAAGTCTAGGCATAGGTATGAGTCAAGTGCACAAAATCCTCCATGAACATTTAGCGGTCAGGAAGCTTTGTGCCCACTGGATACCGCATAATTTGACCGAGGCTCAAAAACTCCGCCGAGTTGATTGGTGCCGAGAAATGATCCAAAAATTTAACGGAGGTGACTCAAATGCTGTGTTCGACATACTAACGGGTGACGAAAGCTGGATTTACTGTTATGATCCGGAAACCAAAAGACAGTCTGCTCAGTGGGTGTTTCCTGCCGAAGAGTTGCCAACTAAAGTGAAGTGAGGTCGAAGTGTTGGAAAAAAGATGGTGGCCTCGTTCTTCGGAAAGACAGGTCATTACGTGACAGTTGTCTTAGAGGATCAGAAAACAGGTAATGCAGAGTGGTACACTAACAACTGTTTGCCACTTGTCTTGGAAAAAGTTCAAGAGAAACGACCTCGCAGCAGGATCCTCCTTCATCACGACAATGCCTCGTCGCACACCGCCAGGCAAACTATCGACTATTTGGCGACCTTAGACGTGGAATTACTGGGTCACCCGCCGTATAGCCCCGACCTCGCACCCTGCGATTTTTATTTATTCCCGAAAATAAAAGAAAAACTTCGAGGAAAACATTTTATGGACGCCGAAGAAGCAGTGGCTGCGTTTCAAAACGCCGTTGAGGAGACCCCTAAGGCAGAGTGGGCAAGGTGCTTTTCTCAAGGGTTTCATCGAATGCAGCGATGTATTGATGTTAATGGACGCTATTTTGAAAAGTTATAATAAAACTAATAACTTGCTAGAATGCTTAGTTTTTGATTTGACCCTCGTACTATTTACATAAGAAGTTCAAGTGAGAATTATTCAGTTGAAAAAAAAAGATTGTCCTTTCGCTTGTATTAATATGTACATATGTATTCTTTTATACAGTCTGCCCCACGGGTTTTTGCATAAGTAATGAGAGGACTTCAAGGAGAGGACTTCTTTTACTTAAGGCCATTGCGACTCGGTTAAAGGTATATGAATGTCTATACGATGACTGCAGGTTTGATTCCCAGTCAATTAAAAAAATATTTGTACTTTGTTACTAAAATAAGTATAATTTTCATATATACAAATATTATGATACTAGGATATACTTATAGCCTTTCTCGGAGAATTAATTACTCAATGGTTTTTTAAATTCTAACCAAAAGTTCCTAAGATTACCGAATTTAAGTAAACAAACAATTTAGGTTTTGCTATATATCTACAATTGCTTAAAATAGTGTACTTTTAAAACGATTTCGTCTGAGAAACATACTTATATACATATAAATTGAAAAGTATTCTAACTAATCCCTACAACTTCAACTCGGTTTATCTTCAAACTACTAAGATGTTGTGTATAAAGGCAAAACGTCCCTTCATTGTTTATTCTGAGAATACGGGATAGAAAATCTATTTGTTTTCTTTATTCTTTTTTTTTTTTTTTTTTTTTTTTTTTTTTTTTTTTAGCTTCACGCTTTATCCCGCACATGGCAGGGTAGGCAGAGGGAACTGCAGGAACTATTAGAACCTAGTGTTAAGACACTCCGTTACTTAGTCCCTGCTTACTCCGTCCCCACTTTCCGCCGTTTTCGAGGCATTGCGTGTTGAGTGGCGGAACTCAACGCCGCGCTTTGCCTTAGTTGCCAGAGCGAAGAAAATGGAAATAGAAAAATCCATCTTCCCCGACTGGGGATCGAACCCAGAAACCGTCGCGTTAGCCGCGTTACAGGCAGACGTTGCGCCTCTGCGCCACGACGGTCCTCTGTTTTCTTTATTCATTTTCTAAATATAACACAGTGCGTTAGATTTGGTCCATTTTAGATAAATTTTATGGTGCATTCTCTCAAAACTCAAAGATATTTTTTCTGAGACTCAAAAAATCAAGGAAATTAAAATATTAAAAAACTAGTAACTACCATTATTAAGTCCCTCGGGAAATTTCTGCTTCTAGAGCAGCCATTTACCGATAAAAATTATATCGTATTAATATGAATAGTGTTTATGTTTATGGAAGTTATAATTTTTTTAATGCCAGGCTACAATTACAAGAAACGTAACCGATTGTACTGTGTCTATATATATAAAACTCCAAACACAGTAAATGATGGTATACATGAATCTCAAAATGTTAAATGTCATGGGGGCTGTTAGACATTGCCCCTCTATTCCACAGTAAGCTGGATAATCTACTAATAAAAAAAATAGCTTTTTAGTAAAAAAGTTTTGGTTTCACATTTGAAAAGCCACAGTAAATTTCCACCTCCTCTATATTGAGGTCTGTTATTATAGTAAAGTTATTGAATATGTATTTTGCAAATTACAATACATTTCTATTCTCTTAGTTAATTGTATACACTTACTTGTTTTCTTAACATAACTTTGATTTTGTTTAGATGCGCTAGTTAGACAGAAAGGACCGTCGTGGCGCAGAGGGACAGCGTCTATGTGTAAGCGCGACGGTTTGTGAGTTCGATTACCACTCTGGAAGGATAAATCATTTTTATTTTCTTCGCTCTTTAAGGCAATGTTTGCGACGTTGAATTACTCCAGTTAACCAGTATTACTACAAATGGAGGAAAGCGTGAGACTGCTTACCCGTCCAATTGCGGAATACAGATAAATCTACGTCCAGTATTTCATTTTCCATTACTTTTGTTCCAATTATGTCACTAAAAGGACGATACTGTTATTATTAATATAGTAAAAGCAATGATTTTTTTTCTACTTGTATGTGTATCTGTTTAAGCTAGTCTTAAGAATGGTATACCAATTCAAACGTAGTTTCCATTGTTTATATTGAAAGTTTAAAATAAAGTACATTAAGTACGAGTACGCACAATAACCTTAAATTAGCTTCATAGTGTATCCTGCACGTGGTAACAAGTGTGTAAGAAGGAACCGAGTGATAAAACATTTCATTTAATTAAAAAAGAATAGGAAAAATGAATAAATAATTACAAAACGACTATCTATATATGAGGCTATTGTGAGTTTAATTTCCACTTGGTATTTAAACATTTATACTCCTATGTTAATTATATATTCAAAAAGTATATATGAGAGGTATACAACGTGACATTTTGTGTTTGTGGACATGGACAAAAAGAAAACACTTTCATCTAATTTAAAATGAATGTGGAATGTGTATATTATTTACCTTTTTAAATAAGAAATTTTGTAGAAATGTAAGCATATTTAAATATTTAAGTATAAAACACAAGCTTGCAAAATTTAATCATTCATAAGCAACGTTCGTAGTAAATGTTCTGGACGATATATCCTATGATATAATAAATCCAGAAATTTGGTTACAAATGTTGAATTTACTCACATGTAAAATATTTGACTTGTATATTCGGGACGGAGTGTAAAATGACAGTTTAATTTACTTTATCCATCTGACACAATCGTGGTATATGAATGTATTCATATTTTTCTCAATCTGCTTACACAAAACACGTAGTTGTTCTTCTTCTTCTTCTCTTTATTTATGGCGTTTCGAGCGTGCCAGTTGAGCACAATTCACTTCGCCAATGTCACGTTGAATGGAGAACACATAAAGGAGAATGTACGGTAAAAAGAGAGATATCATTACACAGTTGGAGTATGCATGTTTAAAAGAGATCCAGTTTAAATCCTTCACCTATAACAAAATCACAGATATCTACAATATATACAGATAATAAAAGGGGTTAGTAATAAACAATATATTTACATGGGTGTTAGCTTATACTCTAATATTGTTATATTTAATATATTTACACAAAAATTTACACAAAGGACTAAACACAAACATTAACAAACATTGAACATTAAGGGGGCGAGGGACTTTAAGAGGGAGGACATCATAAATGGGGCGAGCTAATTTGGGGCAAGAAAAAAGGATATGGGCAGGAGAACCGTCGTCTAGGCCACATTCACACAGTGAATGGTCCCTGACCCTGATCTTGGCCAGATGAATAGGTGTACATGCATGTCCAAGGCGTAAACGACAAATTGTTGAAATAACTTTCCGTTCTGTAAATTTTTGAGAGTAAAACCAAGGACGCTTTGGGATGTCAGGTTGAAGAAATGCGTAATATTTTCCTTTCTGAGATTTTGACGTATCCCAGTATTTAGACCAGGACTTATCCAAATGAGTTCTTGCAAGAGACAACAGATCATGAGCCGAATTAACAAAATGTTCCAAGATACCACACTGGACAGCTAATTTAGCACAAGAGTCTGCAGATTCGTTCCCACTGATTCCAGAATGGCCTGGGATCCAAACCAGAGTAATATCCAAACCCTTGAGATGACATGAGTATAATTCTTCACGAATCCTTAAAACAATTGAAGATCTTAATTTACTTTGAAACGGGTTTCCCTTTATAGCCATTAAGCAGCTTAGTGAGTCAGTAAAAATAACAGTTTGTTTAACGTTATGGGACTGTGAGAACAGGATTGCTTCTAATAAAGCAACAGCCTCACCTGTAAACACTGAGGACTCGGGGGGACATTTGAATTGTAAAATAATTTTGAATTTTGGAATCCAGCAAGCTGCACCAACACAGCCTTCTTTTGAAAGCTTTGAAGCATCAGTGTAGATGTGTAAGTAATTCAACCATTTTTCATTTACTGCCTCTAGAAATTTTGTGTTAGTGCCCGGATCACCCTTGGTCAAGCCAAGATCTGTGATGATATGTGGAAAATAAACCAATGCATTGTACGGTGTACAATACAAAGGATTAGATGGAAAACGTGACAGAGGATTTGGAAGATTAGTGAATTTAAGGAAGCTATTAAGCAGGTATGGTAAAGGCTTATTACGGGGTAAAAGGCCAGCTAGCTCAGTTAGCTTAGACCACAGAGGATGGGACGAAAGCTGCAGCATTTTACCCACAAATCGGTCTGCAAGGAATTGTCTACGAATAGGCAAGGGGGGATCAACACATTCCACTTGAAGTGCGTTGGTAGGAGTAGACTTCATTGCTCCTAGGATAATGCGCAGGCATTTGTACTGAATACGATTAAGTTTTTCTGTGGCTACTTTGTTGAATGGGTCCAGAACAAATAAAGCATAATCAATATGACTACGGATAAGAGCACCGTACAGAAGCTTTTGAGTATAAGGGTGTGCACCCCACCACACACCAGATACAGCTCTTAAAGCGTTAATGCCTTTTTCGCATTTTTTACTGAGATATTCAGCGTGCGCAATTCCGTTCAGTCGTTTATCGAGTACTATGCCAAGAAATTTCGCAGTATCCGTTACCTGAATAGGAGTACCATCATACATTATATGAAAATTTGGGGTACTCCTCTTTTTAGAGAATACCACCACTTGGCACTTTGCAATGGATAGTGCAAGGCTATGATTAAACAACCACTGATCAAGATAATGCAAAGCAGAATTTAAGCGAAAAGTTATGTCCTGTACAGAATTTGAGCTGTAATAAAGGACGATGTCATCAGCATATTGAAGGATGTTACAAAAATTGTTAACAGCTAATTCGAGGTCATGTGTATAAATGTTATTAACAGAGGACTAAGAGCGGAACCCTGAGGAAGACCTTTCCAGACGAGTCTGGAGGGTACAGTAAAAAGCGGATGTTTAACAGATACCGTACGACCGGTTAGCAAATTACAAATGAAATGACTCATCCTCATCGGAATACTCAGCTGTTGCATTTTCTGCCTGAGCATCGGAAGATTGACATTATCATAAGCAGATGCAACATCTAGGAAAACACCTACCAAATACTCTCCTTTGGCAAAAGCTCGTCGAATGTCTGTAGTAAAAATACTGAGACTATCTACCGTACTAACCCCCTTTCTAAAGCCAAACTGAGAGGGAGCTAAGATATTTCTGCTTTCCATTATCCATTCTAATCGGTTTTTCAAAAGCCGTTCAGTAATTTTTGCTAATGTAGATGATAGCGCAATGCGTCTATAGGAATCCGGATCAGAAGGGCATTTTCCAGGCTTAAGGATAGGGATAACAAACTGGGATTTCCATGAACTAGGAATGTTGCCTGATTGAAATATAATATTAATCAAATTTAAAAAATAAAGTTTAGATTTTTCATTCAATTTTGTTATGAATGAATAAGGGACACCATCTTCGCCTGGACTAGTGTCTTTCAAATCCGTTAAGACGCTTTTGAGCTCTTCCAAAGAAAAGGGATCATCCATTTCCTCTGAAGACTCAATCGGCAACTCAAAGGACAAATCAGAGGGCGGAACGAAAGGAGGAGCCAATTTGTCAGCAAAATCGTTAAGCCATTTAGACGGATTATTGGAATTAGGACTAGGGATACTGCTAAGAGATCGGCGAAACCTCTTAACATTTGTCCACACAACAGAGGAAGGAGTGCGAGGATTAAGGGATTCACAGAAATTAACCCACCCAACTCTTTTCTTCTTCCAAATAAGTTTCCTGAACTTAGCATCGCTTCGTTTAAAATCAATATAATTTTCCATTGTCATACAGGCTGCGTATGACACCTCAGCAGATGTTCGCCGATTGACAGAATCAGAGCATTCCTGATCCCACCAGGGATTGGAAGGCAGCCGATTCTGAATGGAATGTTTTTTGGGGATATGTAAGTCAGCTGCAGATAAAATGACAGAGACAAACCGATCATAGCAAAGAATGACATTCTCATAATTAACAGAATCAGGAAGACTATCCAACATGCGATCCACAGAGTCAGCATACTCATTCCAGTTGGCTTTTTTTAAGTTAAATTTTAGCAGCGGGTAAGTATTAAGTGGGGTAGGAAGTCGATTATCAATCGACAAAAGAATTGGGAAATGATCACTACCATAGGTGGAAGGAAGTACGGACCATGATAGTAAGGAAGCAAGAGAAGGAGATGATAAGGAAAGGTCAATAGCAGTCCTAGGATTCTGATTCGGATTAACCCTACGGGTCGGTGAACCATCATTGAGGAGGCAGAGATCAACATCATCAATCATATCCACCAACGAAGGGGAGAATCCATCACAGTCATAACACCCCCACAAAGTGTGATGGGTGTTAAAATCACCCAGGACCAGCACAGGAAGAGAAAGCGAAGAAATAATAGACTTTAGCTCAAGGAAAAGGGAAGAGGAAGGATGAGGAATATAAACAGAAAGAAAGGAGATAAAAGAAAGGCTCTCACAGCAACAGCATTAATCTGTTGACTGTGAGAAGGGAGAGGGATACGGGAATAAGGAGAGGAGTACCGGATAAGGATGGCACTACCTCCATACCCATCATCCCTGTCCTCCCTTAGACAGGAGAAACCTGACACCCTGAATCGGTCATCAGGCAGCAGCCATGTCTCCGAGAGGGCAACAATAACAGGATTATATAGTGAAACAATATGAAGTAGTTCAAGCTTTTTAGGCCGAACACTTTTACTGTTCCACTGGAGGAAGTTCAGTGGAGCCATTATTAAGGATCTTGAATATCTTGAGTAGGTTTTGGGCAACGTTGGACGGTAAGGGAAGTTCATCGCAGGTTGAGATTATGCTTACAAGGGTTTCTGTAAGAGCAACTAACAGATCCTTGCGGGAATCAGTTGAATTATCAACACCCTGCCCGAGTGCACAACCATTGGGAAGGGAAGAGGAGCAATTACCAACTAGGGCTTGATGAGCTTGTCTATCAAATCCCTTTGCTAGAGGAGCGCGTGGACGGGGAGATTGCAAAACAGTTTTGCGATAGGACTTGGTGAAAGGAGTGGTATTAGATTTCCTTTGATGGGGGATAACATTTGTGTATATAGGAGGGGAGAACAATTCTTTAGCAATATCTGCATAGGAACGTTGGACAGACGGGAAACGGGAGGCTGCTTCTATGTAGGAAATGCATTCCTGTGACATAACAACTTTTATTGACTGTTGCCTTGCAAACTCAGGACAATCCTTGTCAGTAGCAAAATGTTTACTACCACAATAGAGACAATTTGAGTTCTCTTTAGTTTTGTCACATGCATCACCCGTATGTGACTGGGAACACCTATAACATCTTGGCTGAGATCTACACTGAGATTTTACATGTCCAAAACGACAGCAATTAAGGCATTGGATTGTTGGAAATTTGTAGGGTTCAACAGGAAGAGAGGAATGATAGGAAAAGACCCTATCAGGCAACTCCTGACCACGGAAAGTAACTACAACCGACTGTGTCGGGATCCATGTAGTTACTCCCTCACTTACATTCTTTCTATTTAATCTCCTTGCTTTCAATACTAGTCCAGACCCAGAGGGAAACACCAAAGACTCAACTAGTTCATCCAGAGAAAAATCCACAGGAACATCCCTAATTATACCCATTCGAGTAATATTGAAAGTTGGAATAATCGCAACATATTTACATAATTTTAATACAGGATTATTTAAAAACAAATTCGCTGCAGTAGCAGAAGAGAACTGAACGCTGATCTTATTCCGACCAACATTCTTAACTCCATCATTAGTAATACCTGTAGTCTTATTTCTGTGTAAGAACTGGCCGAATTTAATTGCTCTTATAGAGGTACCAGCTGCTGGGTCAGGTATTTCCCTCGACACGTACACAATGAAAGGGCCTTTATCGGAATCTATATAGGATTTCGGACTTTCAGTAAGGGACGGGTGAACATATAAATTTTGGATAGAAGGCGTCGCGGTATTGGGATCTATAATTGTCTTTTTTGCGCAAATTACATTATTAGAGGATGAAGCTTCCCCTTGTCTTTTACGTGTTCCTGAAGACTCGGAATTATTACCACCAGGATCAGGGGGATCAGGTGGAGGGTCAGGATCCATAATGAAAAAAAATAACCTAAACTTACTTAAACTAGTCTAACCTAAATAAAACAACACAAATACTCACTACAAACAACCACCTTGTTAGAATGGAACCTTTTATAACACAAAACAATTTCCACTATAGTAAAATAGAAAGAAAAAACACTATCCTAATAAAAACTCTCACTAACACGTGTGTCAACCAAAACAAACGTCAGCGAAAAAAAAAAAAAAAAAAAAACACGTAGTTGAGTTCCGCATTACAATATGCCATGTCTTGAAGTTTATGGGAAAAATTATGTTCATATTATGTTCTTTCTTTTTCTTCTTTTATTTTCAAGAAATAAAGAAATATTTAACAGGTTAAATAGAAAATTCACACTGTTTTCCGCATAAACCAGGATAGACAGGAGAGGATTATATTTTGAGTAGCGGATGTCAACCTCGTGTTTTGTCTACAAAAATGATAATAATTTAATAAAACAGTCTTTTATTAAGTTTAAGAATGGTGTCTTAGAAACACAGCAGCATAGTTCATATGGAAAGGTTCTTCCTATAAAAGAAGATTGTGGATTTAAAGAACTTCATTAGCATATCGCGTAAAGTATCGAAAATAAAGCGATATGTAAAAAACTATTGACTCCAACACTGTAGTGTATTTACCTCTTCTAAACCTTTAGCACTTTAAAAATACAAATAGAATCGTATAATTAATACCGACCGAATATTTCCTCTCAACGCGCTCTTTTATACCATTATTTACTTTTTAATTCCTCGCCCTTTGTTTAAGTGTTGGGGCGTTGGTAATTTTGTGTACGTTTAATTTAAATAACTTCTACCTTCCGTTTTCCACAAAAAATTTTTCAATCGAAACTTTTATATTGCTAGTATAATATTTTAGAGTAAACATATTTCTTAAAATGGAACGCAGAGTGTTGTATCACTCTATATCAAACTTGTAAAAGTATAGTTACAGTTGTAGAAGGAACTGCAAATATATTAAGGATATATTAAGGAAGCTTGCATAATTATGTTAAATTTAAATATAATATACGACTCTATATACATATATAGCTAAAAACTATTAATCAATCGGAACATTTCCGGGATTATCCCTTTCAGCAGTCTTTATATGTGTTATATTAAAATATCTTTTTTTATTGGAGAAAGATAAATAAGGTTAAGTATTAAAAACAGCGTTACAAATTATAATTAGACTCAAAAATATGCTTCATTTTATTAACCATCACAAGTTTCATCGAATCGTCTATATTGTCGTTGCTTCTACTTTTATCTCGAAAGGCAATTCTGCTGATAAGAGCCATCAAGAAGTTTTACAATACACAATATAATAAATATTAAATTTATTTCGTTTCCATATTCTTGTTTCAAATATGTACTATAAATTTACTTTGCTTGTAAATATTTAAATTCTCTCCATTCTCCGCTCTGCATTTAATTTCATGATTGAGTAAGGCCCTGCAGCGATTTTGTCTCAGTTCTCTCCGACTATCCCTTTACGGATAAAGAGTGAAGCTATATATATGTATGTATGTATGTATGTATGTATGTGTGTATGTATGTATGTATATATGTATGTATGTGTGTATATATGTATGTATGTATACATATATATGGGTGTATACCTAAAACGTCGAATCTTTCACATAACAGGGTTAGAATCAGAATTCGAAGGGACCATAGGAAACGAGTGTGAAGACTTTTTAGTTATTGCATGTTTAATGGAATAATTTAACTATATACTCGAGTAGGAAAACAACCCCTAAGCTTCATTTAAAGTTACTATTACTGAACTACGATAACATCTAAATTGATCGTACATCCCAAACCACCTTTTGAACTATTTGATTACGTTCCTACGTTTCAGCATACGAGTACGTACTTATACTAGGTAAGTTCTATACAATACGTTTTGTGGACTATTGTCAAACAAATTACTCGAGGGTCCTCCAGTGATCGAGATGTAAATGGAGTGTCTTAGCCGCTATATTGGTTTTAGCTACTTGAATTTTAATTGCATTTCCTACACTAAGTTGTTTGCTTCATATTACCTATGAGAAATACGTACGTAAGTAGTATTTGAAATTGGGGCTTTTTAGTACTGTTCTAGCGAATTAATAAACTTTTAGGTTGATTTAACAGATTTCTTTAACAGCCTTATATGCGCTTTTAAGTCTGAAATTTATGCTTCATATAAAAAATATATTGGAAAATATTGCAAGTTGCAAATAAAAGTAAATAGTAAACAAAAAAAATGGTTGCCTGTAAAGTGGGTTTTACGGGCGAAAATTTTACGTGACAACGTCTTTTTCTCGGTAGAATATTTATTGATATGATTAATAATTATAATATAAATTGCACAAATTTTAACTATAGAAAATATATGTTGTTTACTAAAACATTGTACATGTGTCAAGTACATGTGTCAAGTGATACGCGCGGCGGACCGATCATAGTTCGGTGACAGTTGACACATCGTTACGTTACCTTTTTCATATGTAACTCCGAGCCGCAACCTAATTTAAGACGTTGCCACGTCAAAATTGGTAATTTTGAAAAAATTCAAAAATCTTATTGAATATGACAATAAAAATGACCCTTAAGGCCCCCCTAATAACCCATTATCTATATGAGTGCTTACGTATGTCGTCACCGAATCAAATTAATTAAACGAGAGGAAATCGAATCGAAAACTGATTTATTCACTTTCAAATACTGTATATTTGTAATTAAGATTTAATTATATTATAAAGTCTTTCCTACACTCTGAGTGTGGTTTTAACCCACATTAATTAACTACTAATTACACAATAGCTAACTTGCTTTACAATCTCAATGTTCGAAACAAATATTTCACATTTAGCCTAAATTTCGAGACGTGAATATTATAACAGTACTCATAGGCCTCTATTATTGAATTATCCTATACCATAACCTTATTTGACATGTTAATTCACAGTATGATGATCATTCCAAGAGAAAGGATTTACACAGTGTAATACTGTATCGAACTCTTGCAGAAAATTGTGCATGAAATGATTAATTAATTTAGGTGATGATTCAACTTTCTCAATTAAACTTAATATACCTAGCGTTATTTGGGACGTGTTTGTTAACTGTAAAGTGTGAATTTGTAATATTTTTTTTAATATGCTACAGTTATTTAATTCGATTGACTCTAAACCCGTACAAGCAACGTTAATAAACTAATAAAGTTTAATATATAGTATATAAGATATTAAAAAATATATTAAAGAAAATCGACTGGATGCATTTGTTGTAAGTTGTATCTAAATAGATTTTGTTTCTTTTTTAATTAAAAGAACGAAGGTCAATGTTAACTTCTGAGACTACACGGAACGTCTTATAATTTGATTTCTTTATAACTTTACACTAGTGTTATAAAAATAAACCACATTGTCCGTCATAAATCTTGCAATTTCTTGTATAAATATAATATATGTATGTATGTTTATATAAATATGTAGTATGTATATTAATGTGAATATGTGTACCTACAAAAGAATAAACATGTGTCTTAAGAGTGAAATTATTCAACAACTTTATTAAATATTTTCTAAATGAATCGAAATTATATTTCAATGTCAAAATGAGATTTGAGTCCCCGTCTTTTGGAACACGTCAAAGCGCTGTGACCACTAGCAGCCCTTTATGGCTGCTAGTGGTCACAGCGCTTGGACGTAAGCTAAGCTTTCTGTAGCTATAGACTCTGGCTATCAACATCTTAATCTTATCGACAATCTTATCAACCTAAACTAAACCTTTGAAATTAAAAAAAAATCTAATAAAGAAAATATTTAAATTGTATGAAATTTATATCTATTAGTAGAATCGTTTTGCGAGCCGCTGGTAGCTTTTGTAACTACCACAGATTCGCTTTTTTGGACGATATTAAAGTCTATTAGAGTCAAGAATTTAATAAATTTTGAAAACTCCATAATAATCTCATCCTCTAGCCAATTCTCATTGTACTTTCAATTAACTGCGCTAACCAACATTGATACACTCAATCTCAAACTTTTTAAGTATCTAAAAGTCCTCGATTTATGCTTCTACTTATGTAAGATCTTACAACTCTGTTTAAAACTTTGACAGAATTCACGTTTTGGTATTTTGTATATGTATGTAATTTCTTACAAGTTGAAAAATTTTTAGTCTTAATTTCCTACTGTAAATTTTCTACTGTAGCGCAAAAGTGACGTGAAGTATGACAAAACTTAGTGTTATGAAGTTTGAATACGATCACAAAATTTGAATATACCAGGTTTGGATATGCGCCTTTTACGACACTTGAATGACGATTAAATTATAAAGAAACTGTATTTATATTGATAGTTAAGTTAGCTTTTGTAATTGATATAAATCAAATCGTCTTGTTGCTTTGAAACAGCTTCTTCGCCTATAATTGTAAGGGCTGTAAACGCGATAGCTGTGGGTTCGATCCCCACTCAGGCGAAATAATCTTTTATATTTTTTAAAGTAATACAAGAAATAAAAACCACATGAAGTTCCATATGTCTACCTAAGAAATATCGTTCATAATAAAAAGCCATCGGAACTTTCTCACAAAATTGGAACACTATTTTTTAATCCTTATGCACTAATTTTCACGATCCCTCATCAAACAAAATGCGGCGTTAAATTCCGACAGCTTACATAAAAATTTCACACTAGGTCCATATACTTCCATTTCTAGTAGAGAATATTTCAACGAAAACATATAAATATTAAGACACGCAACATATTACTTTTCCTTGATTTGATGTCGGTCAATAAACACAATCTTCCCACAGACTAACACGACAGTTACAAATGATAATACCATATTATACAACTTTTAGCATCATTACTTTTGCTGTAACTTATTACCGTATTCTATTTCGGTAAATGTAATTTGGTTAGGATGGACTGTACTATGTGTGTATATTGTTGAATATGTTTCCAGTAAATGAATAAGAAAAAATACTACCTAGTACCATCGTGGCGCAGAGGCACAGCGTCTGTCTGTCAACGCGACGGTTTGTGGATTCAATTCTCACTTAGGAATCTGCAGAAGCCATATGAACCTAGTGTTAAGACACTTCGTTCCCTGCTTTCCGCCTTTCTTTCAAGGCTTTGTGTTACCAGAGTGAAGAAAATGGATATAAAATAACCTCTTCGAATGGGACTCTAACCAACAAACGTCGCGTTTATTTTTATAAATGAATCTAAAATTATATTTTCAAAAAAAATATTACTTTAAAAAAAGTAAATCTTCATAATATTTGTCATTTCCCACAATTTAAAGCAAATAAATTACCAAATCTCCTTCACATACCCTGAAACACATAAATAAACGTAAATAAATCACACGAATTTAGTTCACTTTCCCATATAGTAAAAGTTAATTTAACACGTCAACGCAAGCGCATTATCGCGAGCTATGAGATCATTTCACGCCACTCATCACGTCAATTTATACCGTAATAGTTGTATTTGTACCCTATATGTCATTATAGCCTATACTTAGACGATTATAAATTACTGATATATATTCTTTTGACAATGATCAGTAAATAAGAAAGAGTCCTCGTGGCGGCTGCATCTGCTTGGAAATGTGACGATTTTGGATTCAGCGAGAATGAGGTCACTGTCCTCGTTTTGGTAATAACATAAAGCATGCCACGGTAAGTTCCAGCATTCATCGCGTAGTGTCTTGAAAAATTGCTTTCAAATATTATATTCAATAAACAGATATTGGAAGTATCAATAAAAATCAATATATTGTCTATTTAACAAAATGAGACACAGAAATTCATATGAGTAATGACCTTATGTTATATAAAGTACTTAGTTCGAACGATAATCTTTTTATATATGGGATATCGAAAGAAAATTTAACATTGTTTTACTGTATTTATTACATACAATAATAAATTTCTGTAGCTTCGCGCATTTCTAGAAAAAGTGTGGTCTTTTCCACCTACATAGACTTTGAGTGTGGTGACACTATAAGGCGAAACATGTGCGGAAAACGGAGTGTTTTGACACTACGTTCTTGTTGACCACCTTGCTTCAAACTCAAATAAAAACTTTAGTACTTATTTAACGTATTATTAGATAATGAAGAAACTAGATGATCCCAATATCGAAGCATCCATGAGTTCATTCGTAAAGATTGTTAAACTTATTAAAGCCGAGTGAAATTCCCCAGTTCCGCGAAGTTCAAAAGTATTTGACTTTCCTTTTAATTTACCAAATTCCAAAACCAATTACGAAGTCAGTGACAACACGAGGCCGATCCTGAATAGAATAATCGTTTATTTGAGTCTATGACTCTCTTCGATGTCTTTCTAAATTAGAGAGATCTTTTTTAAAGAATACCTTAAGACAAAAATTAAAGTAAATAAATATATTGACCATTGCATTACAACATATGTTTAATAAGTTAAAAAAAAAATAATAAAATATTACACGCATGCATGCATATATACACAATATTAATGAACAAAACAAGAAACAGGCGTAAACTGACCGCACTTGTAACTAGACTATATTGAATCTGCAATTCTTTAACGGGACAGTCTGTATGCTTCTACTATGAGATCCTAGAAAACGTCCAAGGTTGTTTTATATCGCAATTAAAAACAAGAGTTTATTTGAGTCTATGTCTCTCTTCGATCTCTGTATAAATTAGAGAGTTTGTTTTTTATATTTATTAAGCAAAACTTACCACTGACATGTCTTTGATACTTTTTTTGTATTTTTTTGTCATTTGTTTTTTTTATATTTATTTATAACCAGATATAAGTACACAGCTAAAGTAGGGGGATTAGTGAGAGTTGGGACTCTACTCCTACTAACGCACTTCAAGTGGAATGTGTTGATCCCCCCTTGCCTATTCGTAGACAATTCCTTGCGGACCGATTTGTGGGTAAAATTCTGCAGCTTTCGTCCCATCCTCTGTGGTCTAAGCTAACTGAGCTAGCTGGCCTATTACCCCGTAATAAGCCTTTACCATTCCTGCTTAATAGCTTCCTTAAGTTCACTAATCTTCCAAATCCTCTGTCACGTTTTCCCTGTAATCCTTTGTATTGTACACCGTACAATGCATTGGTTTACTTCCCACATATTATCACAGATCTTGGCTTGACCAAGGGTGATCCGGGCACTAACACAAAATTTCTAGAGGCAGTAAATGAAAAATGATTGAATTTCTTACACATCTACACTGATGCGTCAAAGCTTTCAAAAGAAGGCTGTGTTGGTGCAACTTGCTGGATTCCAAAATTCAAAATTATTCTACAATTCAAATGTCCCCCCGTGTCCTCAGTGTTTACAGGTGAGGCTGTTGCTTTATTAGAAGCAATCCTGTTCTCACAGTCCCATAACGTTAAACAAACTGTTATATTTACTGACTCACTAAGCTGCTTAATGGCTATAAAGGGTAACCCGTTTCAAAGTAAATTAAGATCTTCAATTGTTTAGGATTCGTGAAGAATTATACTCATGTCACCTCAAGGGTTTGGATATTACTCTGGTTTGGATCCCAGGCCATTCTGGAATCAGTGGGAACGAATCTGCAGACTCTTGTGCCAAATTAGCTGTCCAGTGTGGTACCTTGGAACATTTTGTGAATTCGGCTCATGATCTGTTGTCTCTTGCAAGAACTCATTTGGATAAGTCCTGGTCCAAATACTGGGATTCGACAAAATCCCAGAAAGGAAAATATTACGCATTTCTTCAACCTGATATCCCAAAGCGTCCTTGGTTTTACTCTCAAAAATTTGCAGAACGGAAAGTTATTTCAATGCCTTGGACTTGCATGTACACCTATTCATCTGGCCAAGATCAGGGTCAGAGACCATTCACTGTGTGAATGTGGCCTAGATGACGGTTCTCCTGCCCATATCCTTTTTTCTTGCCCCAAATTAGCTCGCCCCATTTATTATGTCCTTCCTCTTAAAGTCCCTTGCCCCCTTAATGTTCAATGTTTGTTAATGTTTGTGTTTAGTCCTTTATGTAAATTTTTGTGTAAATATATTAAATATAACAATATTAGAGTATAAGCTAACACCCATGTAAATATATTGTTTATTACTAACCCCATTTATTGTCTGTATATATTGTAGATATCTGTGATTTTGTTATAGGTGAAGGATTTAAACTGGATCTCTTTTAAACATGCATTCTCCAACTGTGTAATGATATCTCTTTTTTTACCGTACATTCTCCTTTGTGTGTTCTCCATTCAACGTGACATTGGCGAAGTGAATTGTGCTCAACTGGCACGCTCGAAACGCCATAAATAAAGAGAAGAAGAAGAAGAAGAGAGTTGGGACTTAATACCGAATTCAGTCTAACAATTGTTAGTGTATATTATACATAATTATTTTTTTGAGTATATACTGAACCAATAATACATATTGTGTAAGTGTTAGTTAATGTTATAGGAAATTAGAAGATAGTTGTAGTTACACAACAAATATTCAAACAAACGCAATTTAAAATATATAATGAGTAATTAAGTGAATGGTACTTTGAAATGTAAGTTAAAATTATAATAAAATACAATCTATAGACATAAATAGTCACCGCGTCCCGTATGACAAAAAGCTGTATTTCACATTCTTACAAAAATTACTTATAAATATTATAAGTGAAACAAAACAAATCATGTCAAAAGCCTTAAAGATATTCGAGGTCATTTAAAAAGCTTTTTTTGATATTAAAGCGATATTCATTCATTATGCATCAAAAAAAGCGTACAAGACAGACACACAAACAGGAAACTGGTTTAGTTATAGTTTAAATTGTTTGCTTACAAATAAGTAAAATAGCCCTAGAAAGTAAAAGAATATCGTGAGCTGTTGACATCATATTGGCGTATTGGTATATTAAATTTTTCTCACATAGAATGTATTTCTCGCACATAGCACAGTAGAAGAAGGAATCAAGTATAAAGATACTCCATACCCCGCTTTTCGGTAAATTATATAACGTACATTTGTAAACCCTGCATTTCTCTACCCAAATAGAAATCGAAGTCACAATTATCGAGCCAGTCAGTACTGTGTCGTTAAGCCACGACAGATTGCTTTTTATAGGGACCGTGAGTCGAAGAAACTTGTACCTTATACCTTGTACCTTGATGCTAGAACAATGAAAGTGAAATAATTGATTCTCTCTGAGTGGAATCGAACCTACACACCGTCACGTTAACGGACAGACGCTGCGCCTCTGCGCCAAGACAGTCCTCAAAGAATTTATGAGTACAATTATTCAATAACATTTCCTTATTGCTTATTGATGTAACGTTTGACCTTCTATTATAAACAGCAATTATTATTTGAAGATGCCCAGTCTTATACTTTGATGTCAAAATTAAAAAAAAACGCTCCCCTTTAGTGTTTATTTGTACTCTCAAGATTCATTTATTGCTTTGAAACATTTCACAATGTAATATTTTCATTAAGTTTCTAGAAATTATGTTAAATTCTGTTCTGTCTTAGATTTTAACGTTGTATTGTAAATATTTGTTGTCGTGTATTCATTCGAAAAGTAATGACTACTTAAAATAATAAGTTAATGCTAAAATATTTTGAAATAACGCATGAGTAGGACTTTATATCTGAAAATGAATTAAATAATTCTTTTAATCTAATATAATACAAATTCTAAATGAAAAATTTACATTTCTTTTCATTTCATCCCTCGGCTAAGGTTCCTCCCGCTTGGCAGCAACATGAGCTTATTCCTGTTTATAATTAACTTTTTTAAAAAAAATCTGGGGTCGTTAAGATATTGTTAGGTAATATATAAATTCAAGATTGATTTATTACAAATTAAATTTAAAGCCCTACTTATATTCCCTTTGAAAGTTTAGTGTTTAAAAAATGTTATAAAATTTTTCGTTAAGTATTCTATTACTGACTTACTGTATGAAAATAAATTAACTTTGAACATTGTAAATTTTTATATAAAACGTGTGTGAAAATTGTTGCTAATTTAGAGAAAATTTCTTTTTATTTTTATATTTCATGTTCTAAATGCCAAATGCCTTGAGTTAAATATTATTAAATCAAATTTTTGGAATAGTATATGAATAGGACTCTTAAAAAATGACTATACTCAAAGACTATAAAAGCAATGCAATCGTCTCAATCAGGACATTCCGTATTATTAGGAACTCCTTACAAATATAATTATTAAGTGATTTATGTCATTTATTATAATGACGTAGAATCCCTGGCCGCATACGTTCGAAATATATTGTCTATATATGTTTCGTTGTCAATATTTATATTAAGCCCTGATCGCGTGTGCTTTCTAAAAATATGTATATTTTTATATATAAACTAGAGAGGGCCTCTAACTGAGGCTCTCCAACAGGCTCTCAAACAAGAGCGGTGCTAAACTGATTTATGACAGTAAAACGGCTTAAATAAATTGGATTGGTTTTAGGTAAGAAGAGTTCAGTAACTATTTGAAATAACTTTCATATTACATCAAAAGCTTCCAAACAAAACATGATGTCAACGTATTTACCTGCTTAGCCTAGTTTTTCGTTCATTTTTGGTACTAATTTAGTAAAACTAAGAAATGTGGCAAAATGTGTTAGGATATATTATCCATAATTGATTGTATAAACATTAGTAAAAACTCTCAAGTGAAAGCTCCTCATTTCGGACAAAATTACTATAATTTAATCTGAAATTTCTTCTGGAAGATGAAAGTAGACCGTTTCAACTGATCTCATAAGTTACCCTGCTATATACATACGTATTAAAATATATAAACAAATAGAAAAGTCGTTTAATAAACACCTGCTAATTTAGTTAATTTTACTACTGGTTTCAAAATAGTTTAACTTTACCTTATTTTATTCAATGATGCAGATGGTAGAATTATGCGACCCGTAAATTATAGGTCAAGTTGAAACTTTAGGTAGAGAAAATATAATATTAGTCTTATAAAGGTTAGTTCTAGTCACAGGAAAAAACTTACATAAAGATAAAAATATAAAGCTTAGAATAGATTATAGCTTACTGAAGCACTGAAGTATTAACTTTCAGGAATATTTGTATAATAAAGTTTTCTTTTCAGAGGACGTTGATTGAAGTATATTGATAACACAATTTTTTTTTCATTTTGAAACTTTGAACTTTGAATCAAGCAACATTTTCTCAAATTATGACACTAATTGATATTTTTCTTTGTGATTTGAATCTTGAACTTTTAATTTTTACTTCTTAAATATATTCATACGTAATATATATACATATGAATATTTTTAAGAAGTATATAGCTATATAGCTAGGAAGATTTTTTTTAACTATAATTGTTTTTTTATTTTATAAATTAACATTTAATTTATTATACTTACAGTACAGTACTTACTTATTACTTTTTACTTACATATTTTTTAACTTATGATATAGATATGTAGTGTACTTGTATTGGCTAATTTTTATTTTTTGATACTGATTTATTTACTACCTGTTTACTTTTATTTTTTTTTACTTTAAAAGGAAACTTTCAACAACTAAGACATCAAACAAATACGTCTCTCGCGATAATGTTGAAGGTAGCTGATAGAACCCTTACACGGTTTTGTTTAACAAATACTTTTAATTTATTTCATCTTATTATTACGTATTCATTAATTTTAATCGAATTAATGAGCTCTTTGTTTCAAATATTACACTTGCAAAATAATCTACACAAAAACAATACAAATGTATAAAATATATCCCCTGTTATATTTTTGTACATGAAATCCTCGACCATTAAGCTGGCGTTGAATTAACATCCTAACGAACTTCTTTGTGAAGTGACAGACTGCTAACAACGCGGAGACGCGTTTTCATTGTACCAGAATATTTTACAAACAATTTTTGTACCTTTTATAGAAAATACTATAAAGATCCTATATATAAAACTTTTTCAATATTGAATGAGTAGAAGAGATGATGTTTGGAAAAAAATTGCAATTTGAACAGGAAAATACTATAATGGCAATTTGGTCAAGACTTGGTTTGGTCTCAGTCGTTTCACGATTTTACATTTGTATCTTTAAAAGTGTTCTATAACTTGTTCAAGGTTCTTCAAAATAGTAAGGCTGAGATTCACTTGTTTTGAATGAAATATGAATGAAAAAATTTTATTATTATGTTGACTGTAGTAAATTCTACTTTTTTAATTGAGTTTTTCCAAAGTTCCTGTTTTTTTTATTTTAATAATAATTAAAATTAAACTATGTTAATACAGAGTGTAATGCGACTAGATAAAGTCATTTATTTTAACGCCTAAAATATTTACGCCGCTGGTCTGGTCCAGCGGAAATTGAAATCAAATTGAGTAAGCGGCGAGGATTATTCTTTACTATTAATGGACTCTTTCTATATCTACGTACTTTCTATATCTAAGAGTGTTTTTATTATTATATTTCATAACAACTTTCTATATACTAATGATTACTACAAAGGTTCCCCTGACAAAGTGATACAGACGAAAATAAGTCAAAGTTCTGTGGCTTGTATGAAAAGTATGAGCAACGTGACGACTTTCGAAAACATTTAATTCATACATTCATATTAAATGAAAAATTGTAAAATTATTATGATTAGGTATATATATATATATATATATATATATATATATATATATATATATATATATATATATATATATATATATATATATATATATATATATATATATATATATATATATATATATATATATATATATATATATATATATATATATATATATATATATATATATATATATATATATATATATATATATATATATATATATATATATATATATATATATATATATATATATATATATATATATATATATATATATATATATATATATATATATATATATATATATATATATATATATATATATATATATATATATATATATATATATATATATATATATATATATATATATATATATATATGTATATATATATATGTACATATATAGACTTAGGAATCACTTTAAGAAGAGCTTAGTAGAGTATCGTAGTTTTAGATGATAAAGACTACAAAAGCAATGAAATCATGTCATTGAGGCTGTTATATGCAGGCAACTGATCGTATTAGAAGGATTCTCTTCTGAAATATTGTTCTTAATTGACGTATGTTCTTTACTACAATTACGTAGATTCTCTGTCAGACGTACACTCGAAACATATGGTCTATGTGAGTTTCTACATGGGACTTTAATAAAATGTTTCACAATATCAACTTTTTTAATCAAAAGTTACTTTAAAATGAGTTTCTTAATAAAAACTGTGTTAGCAATTGAATTTGAAATTAAAGGGTATAACTTTACTATAGTACCTCAGTTTTTTTTATGTATAAAACTATAACGAAGCGATTTTTCAACCCGTACCTTTTAGATATAATCCAAACACTTTTATCACTGAGCCATAAGTGTTAACATTCTAAAAACATTTATATTCTCTCAGTATAAAATAACAGTTGACTACCGAAAATACGTCAAAAATTAGAAACTTTTCTTTAATTATGTTACTTGAGTTTTTTACCACCATATGAAGGATTACGTCGCTCATTTATATAAGAACCAGTGAGTAACGGGACATGCAAGTAAAGCTCAGATTAGCTCGACGCTTAGAAGTGACGTTGTGACAAATATTATTTTGTATTGTATTGTACATTGTGCTTTATTTTTCTTGATCAATTAACTTAGCTTCTTGAAATTTGATCTATAAATATAATATAAAATCGCCATACTTCTTTTAAATATCCCTACAAAAACACTATTTTAATTTAAATATTTAGCTAATTATATAATATTCACTTTTCAAAACAATACAATTATCATGTCATAGTAATAACAAGAGCAAAAGAAATAATATAAAAGCTGTCAAAAAGTGGATGATGGAAAAGCTGGATAAAAAAGATGAGACGTCAGGAAAAGTTTTATAGTAAAAAATATATCATTTAGAAAAATATCAATACGAGGTTGTGTTTAAGGGTAGAAGGTTTCATTCAATTTACATAAAAACTAAAAATTAAAATTTATGTAAAAAGAAGGTAAAGAATATAAATACAAAATATATACAGTTCGATAACACTCAACTTGTACTGTAACACTGGAAGTATCGCAATATTATGAGCTAAGTTTCTACTGTACATTTCTATGTAGGAAAGTTGTAACAAGACAAACTTTGTGGTGCACTTGTAGCTTACAGGGTAATGTATCTATATCTCAATATTTAAGCTATGGAGACATTGTATAGATCTAGTTGTGGGTTCAATATCAGCCAAATGAATATATCAAAATATTTTCACCAACATAGTAAGTTAAAATATGAGGTTTTTTATTATATAGCATCATTACTATGACACATAAGTCTTTTAAATCACTTTTTTGAGATCAATTTTAAAATACACAAATCTTATATATTCTAGTTTTTAGATATAATACCTACCAACGAGTTTTCTGAATTTATTAACTAAAAACATTCAAAAAATAATCACTAGCTCATAGTACTTGCAAAATGTGTAATTTTAAGTAATTGCGTGGTTTTCGGAACCTTTTGAGGTTTTGCGGTTGTGATCTAACCTTTTGTATGTTTACAAGATAAAGTGGACATTTGTAACATTTGTAAGTTGTATTACATATATTCTCACTGTGTATATATTTATTTCCATATATTTGTATAAGGAAATATATATAAATATTGTATATAATGTATGAACTTTACATGTTATGAAACCAAGCGGGAAGCTCATTCTGTATTCAAACCTTAAAAACAAGAAATATTTTCTCTCTTTTGTCGACTTATCCATGTTGTCAATCTTATTTATTTTTATTTATTTATAAGACTTTATTGCACACAAAAGACAAAAGATACAGTGTACATAACATTACAAGTAAATATAACAACAGGAGAAGAGTGCAAAGGCGGTCTTATTGCTTAAAGCAATCTCTTACAGACAACCCTTTAGAGTAAGAATTTGTCTGTGTGAAATGGGATGGTGCAAACAAGTATATTTTATTCTTCTTAAATAACTAAAAAATTAAACTTTAAATAATACAAATAATATATATATACATAATATATAAGTGTAATAAATACATATATACCAAATAAGTAAATAAGATTATATAACACACACAAAAGACAAAAGATACAGATATAACATTACAAGTAAATATAACAACAGGAGAAGAGTGCAAAGGCGGTCTTATTGCTTAAAGCAATCTCTTACAGACAACCCTTTAGAGTAAGAATTTGTCTGTGTGAAATGGGATGGTGCAAACAAGTATATTTTATTCTTCTTAAATAACTAAAAAATTAAACTTTAAATAATACAAATAATATATATATACATAATATATAAGTGTAATAAATACATATATACCAAATAAGTAAATAAAATTATATAACAGAAATTTATACTAAACATATAATATAAAATTAAAAATTACGTACATAAAATATAACACTTAATAAATAAATAAATACTAATAATATGGTAATATAGGAAATAGTATTTACTTAGATTGAATAGATAAATAATACTTATGTAACCTATTTTTAAATATATAAATTGACTCAGATTGACGAATTTCAGCGGGGAGCGAATTCCATAGCTTTGCAGCTGTCATCGTGAAGGATTCGCTATAGAAGTGGGTGTAGCTAGTGTGGATAGCTGACGTCAGTACCCATAAAACAGAACCGTTCCTTCAAATACGCGGGAAGAAGAGGATTATAGAGGATAGAGTAAAGAAGGGATAACTTGTGCAAGTTGCGACGATGTCGAATAGTAAGCCACTTAAATTGCGCCCAATATTCGGAGACGTGGTCAAATTTCCGTAGACCAAAGATGAATTTGATACAAACGTTCTGTAACCTTTCTAGCTTATTGAGTTGTTCTTCAGTAATGTTTGTGTAACAACAATCTGCGTAGTCCAAAATAGGAAGTAGAAGAGTTTGACATAAGAAGATTTTAGTGTTAAAGGGCAGAAAGTGCTTCCAACGTTTTAGCAAATGAAATGTGGCGAAAACTTTTCTACTGACTTCAGCAACTTGCACAGTCCAGGAAAAGGTATTATCAATAAGAAGACCAAGGTTTTTAACGGAACTGCTAAGTAACAAAGGCGTATTGTTAAAGATGATCGCAGGTAAGTTGTCGTAATCAACTTTAGTAAGTAGTTTGGAGCTGCCAATAATAATTACCTGCGATTTATCTGGATTAACAAGAAGCCCGCATGTCTTGCTCCAAGTACAAATTTTATGAAATTCCTCGTTCAGTCTCTCAATAGTCCCTTCGATACCTGTTAAGAGAGTAGAAACTTAGACCTGCAAGTCGTCAGCATAAAGATGAAAGGAAGACGAGAGGAGATGTGATACAGTATTAATAAAAATGGAAAATAAAAGTGGAGAGAGGACACTACCTTGAGGAACACCAGATGAAAGAGATTGGAGACTGGATAATTTATTATTAATCCGTACACATTGCTGACGACCAAACAGGTAGCTACGAAACCACTCACATGCATCGGAAGAGATATTTATCGACCGTAGCACTGCCAGCAGAAGTTCTAAGTCAACCGTATTGAACGCATTACTGAAGTCCAATAATGCCAGGATACTAACATGTCTGTTGTCCATGTTAAAACGTATATCGTCGCATACATTAAGTAGGGCAGTAGTAGTACTATGACCTTTCCGAAAACCTGATTGAAAATCAGAGAGTACATTGTACTCTGCTAAATACTTTGTTAATTGAAGATGGACAATACGTCTTAGTGTACGTGATAGTTATTTTATGTATAAAGTTTATTTTTTATGAAGCGTTTCCTAAAATATTACAAAGGATTCAATTATAAGAAAAAGCTTTATGTAATTATTTAAATCCTAAATGTACGAGTATTTGTAGTTTGAAACGCTTCTATAAATAACATTAAATTTCGCGTCGTTATGACATTAATGTCATTATAAATGTACCATGTACTAGTCCTAAGTTACTTTTCACCCATTCCAAATTTAAATGTAATGTAATTAGTTACTTGGTAGTTTTTTAGAATGAGAGTCAAACTAAGAACCACTTCAATTAAATTTTGTTATATTGTGCTATGATAGAAATAAAATAGTAAACAGCGTTTCTTGATTCATCTAAGTATATATTTTCAATAGGCTGGGCGTTTGAAGATTACAATCTAAGCGCCTTTGTTGGTGATCAGCAGGTAGAGTGACTTTCGAGGGAGGCACTACAAAGATTTGTTTTATTATTTTAATGGCTTATTGTGAAGATTTTACTTAGAAAGTTAGATATTCATTGCAATAGATCTCCATAAACAAATTATTAAGTTGTATATATAATATTATATAATATTTATTTATTGTTGTGAATCATTGTGAGGTAAACTCACAGCGTCTAGTGTAACGAAGTGTAAGCGTCTTTTAGTACGACGGTTTGTGAGTTCGATTCCCACTGGGTGAGGATGGATTATTTCATTTCTATTTTCTTTTTTCAGGTAAGTGCAGAGTTAAGTTCCACCACCGAAGGCGGAAAGCAAGGAACGTAATGTCTAAACATTAGGTTTGCACGGTTCTTGCTGTTCCCTCTGCTTATCGTGCTATGTGAGCGATAAAGCATGAGGTAAAGAAAATATATTGTTTTAACAAATGTTTAAGACATATATTACAAAATATATAACAAAACAGCATAATGTGCATGCAGAATAACTTTTATGTCATTATATATACATTGTAAGTAATCAAAGTACTTAGTATTACATTTGTATATTTAATTAGTACAAAATACAGCATTTATTTAATAATATCTAACTACGCCACCATAAAACTATCACTAATTTTAATGAAACAGAAAAAATACTATAAAATTAACACGCATATGTATGTTTGTTTGTACGTTTATGTATAACACATTAACATCAATCTATTGAAACAGAGCTTTAATATACGACGGGTGCAAGAAAATTATCGGCCATAACTTTCCAGAATATAACGTACCGAAGACATTACTTTTTTATATTGTCATTAATTTTACGTTTATAACGTTATCTACGTTACGTTTTGTATTATGACGTGGATTTACGTAGCTCTGTGTAGAGACGGTCCATTAAATATTCTAAAATTTAAATAGAGATAGAAATATGTTATTGTATGTCTTCACTCTGTATCCCACACATAGCAGGATAGGCAGAGGCAACCGCAGTAACCGTAGGGACCAAAAGTTAAGACACTCCGTTTCTTGCTTTCCGTCTTTTCGAGGCATTACGTGTTGAGTGACGTAACTCAACGCCGCGCTTTACCTAGTTGCCAAACCGAAGAAACTAGAAATGAAAAAATGTATCTACCCTGAGTGGGAATCAAACTCACAAACTGTCGCCTTAACAGGCAGACGCAACGCCACTGCGCCAAAACACTCCAGAAATATGTTGACTTATAATCATTCATCTCATGTGTCATGATAGAGGCTACTACATAGTGTTAAAATATTTTGTTATATACTTTTACCACATTTTATTAAATACGTGCCAGGCGCAATCTGTCAGGTCATATCGGGACCTTTGAATACAAATGAATTTGGAACCCGTTAGAAAATAACATATCAATTAATAAGTATAATTTTTTATGCAATATAGAGTAGTTAGTTTACCATGTTCATACGTTGCCATCATTCAGTACACAAATGTACGCAAATGTATGGTAGATGCAATATAAACTATATTGACTCATTTCTAGAGATTTTCCTACAGAATATGAATGGTAAAAAAGCTTTATGCTTATGTATATAGTAAGGTAGGCATAAAGAGTCTAGTGTTAAGACTTTTTGGTAATAAACGTCGTGTTTTGTCTTCTTATCAGAGCAACGAACTAAATAATTGGATCCCTAAATAGACATCAAATCTACAACCATTGTATCAAATGCTGTCTCACTGCGTAAATAGCGTGTTACATTAACTCATTCTCCAGATTCAATTACGAGCTAATGTTTGAACGTTTGTATTCAAAGTCATTATAAAGTAAAGCCGTTTCCTCTTTGTAAACGATGTGGTTACCTACGCGTTATATCAAATATCTTAATTAATATAGTTTATGTCTTGCACATTTTGCAGTACATACAAGTCTAATAATGTGTAAATAGTTTCTAGAAAATTAATTAATTAATTTCTAATTCGATATACATATATATGTGCTTCCTAGCCTCGTAACAAAAGTGGGTTAGGTACCTACGAAATGTTATTGTATAAAATCATAAATCCATCGTGGCCTAGCAGTAATAGTGACTGCAGTTGTGGGTTCAACTCTTACTCAGGGCATGGTGTTGTAATAAAACGAAGTGTGTGTTGAGTTCCGTCACTCAACAAGCTTGTTTCGAAAAGTATGCAGAGAAAGATGTATTTGAACTCTTCTATATATCTCATTTAAACATCGTAAAGCTTTAAACTGTTAAGTCCTTAAATAAAATTATTACTGTCTTGATTTAAAATGTAACATAATTAAAACCATTATCTTTAAAATATTGTTTTATAATATTTAGTTGGTATATATTTATAACAAATCCAAGTAATGAAATAGTAAAAGAGGAAAACAAAATAAACGCAATTATTTTCATATTGCAGTCAGAATAAGTAATGAAACGTAAAAATATATTGGAATATGTCATTTGATATTATTTATTTGCCTCAATTCTATAAGGAAAACTCTACAATATTTAAAAAAATGTTTTTTTTTTATACTAATAAGAACTAGAAATATACAAATTGAATTAATTTCTCAGAAGTATAGATGCAATGAATTGAATTTGATTGATTTTTTTAAAAGATAAATTTATAAAATGAATTTTTATTCATCAATTTAAGTGTAGAAAAGCAGAGAAAGGAATCTTTTGACACTATGTTTTTTTAGAAGAAAATGTGAAGCCAAAAACTAAAATCATAATAGTAATAGCGACAGTATTCACGAGTATCTGTGTGTTAATTTTATATTCCAGGTTGTGTGTCTATAAAAATAAATTTTATATTTTACTTCGATATAATTTTATATTATATTCTTTCATTTTTTGAATCAGACTGTCTATTAGTTAACGTGAAAAATATATGTATGTATGTAAATGTAAATGAATATTTTATTACTAGAATGTATATGAATGTGAAGTGGAAAAATATAATAAATATCTGTATATACTGTATGTATATTCATACTTTTTGACATTTGTTTAATTTATTTTAAAATCATATTTTCTCATAATTTATATCTATTCAAATCATTCATTCAAACATATTTTTTTCATCGTTATTTCTTTGTAAGTTTAGTTAAGTATGTATAACGTCTACTTTTAATTTTTTTTATTATTGTTATAAAATAATGTTTGTAATACATTAATAAGTAAAATTTGTACAAAAATAGGCTGAAATAAATTAAACAATTATTCGACAAAATTAACATTTTCATTAAAATGTTATATATTCGCTTCACTTGTGAGTTTTCAACGTAATTAAAATTGAAACTGCATATATTGAGAATTCTATATGTTGCTTTAATACTTATACTTAACTATTATTTTGAAAATACGTGAATATCTTAAAACAATTAAAAAATTAATTTGACTATTAAATCATATAATATAGTTACTTCAATTTATTTAAATTTTAGAGCCAGTTTCTTTTAAATAATTTTAAATTTAAATTTTAGAGTCAGTTCCTGATAAAGTCCTAGATAGAAAATATGTTCCTTAATTGAGAGAAAAATAACAAATATTGGTGTCACAGGTCTCAGAAAGAAATAAAAGACATATTTATCAGACACATCTGCTTAAAATATCTCTCTATATCATTTAGACGGCATTAACTGCTAGCTTACTATCTAAAACTTTACCCATAACCGGTAAAATTGGCCCTTTGATATGTAAGCTAATACATATATAATGCAGACAAAAGAGTTTTCTTGTCATATTAAAATTAATAACTAAGAGTATTAGTAACATTTAAGTTATTTAACATATCAATCATATCAGGAAACCAATTTTTTATTGATATGAATATATTTATTACATATGTAAAATTCAATAATAATTAACTGTAATTACATAATGACGCAACGTATAATGATGCCATGGTGCCATAAAACAGCATTTAATTCATACTCTAAAAAGTAATAATATATAAACTATTTTCATTTCCGTCTCCAGTAAGATAACGCGGGGTGTCCACTTCCGCTATGCAATAGTAGTTATGCAATTAAGTGCAACGCCCGCCCGCCCTCTGATAAATAAGCGTGCAGTAAGCAATGCGAAACAAAACTACCACCGTCACTAAACTCTACACGTGTTTCACTCCTCAACGAGGCATCTTCAGGAGATGTTAGACTACCAAGTGCTAAACACCGAGTCTCGGTGGTACGGTTACGGTATACGGATAACAATAAAACTAAAATGATGTAATACAGAGTAATACAACTAGTACGATAAATAAGTCGCTGCAAAACTGAAAAATCACGAACTTTGTTTACGTTCGGAAGGTCAATATTCTGATACAAAGCGTTTGTGACAAATTAGTTTTAGAGACAACACTTTATAGTCACATTTAATAAGCATTTAAGATCTTAAATAAGTTTGGAAATGTCGTTAATTTAAGTACTTGCGCAGCTTAAAACTTAGAGCCTATATTAGGGTTCTGTATTGAGGGAAAATTTGTAATATGAACTTTATAATGTTATATGAAGTTAAACATGCTACATCATATTTTGTTGTTTTTAAATGACGATTTATATTTATTGGAATTACCACTACTATAATAATTGCATAAAATAATTAATACTGGCAAAAACTGTTAAATTACGAATAACAAGTACGCGAGGCAGAGAGAGCATAGAGCTGACACACACTGCCTTTTTTACAACTTTGTAACAATTCGCCCGTCAAATTTTGACTTTATTATTAACTGACTATTAATATAAATAAATAATGTACGGTAGATTTTATATGAAATTAAATTAATTCACATTCGGTTTCCTCATTTAACTTACATGACTTATTAGGAAAATTAAACTTCAGTATTATTTCTAGCCCATAAACTTGTACTACTTACTGATTTTTGAGGGGATGAATTTAGTAGTATGAAAAAAACTGTAAAAACATTAATCGTAGTAGGTAACCTATTTAAAGAACATTATATTTATGATTAATTAGTTTGGTACGAAACTAAGCGTTCTTTGGGGGTAAAGAGGAGCACTAGAAAATCAGATTACAGCTTGCTAGTACGTTATTCGTATCTCGTCTAATACGTTTCCCAGAGAAAGTTCAACAACTTTAACGTAAATAGTGGTTAAAGTAAATATCGAAAAGTCCTTTAAACGAACGTGTCAATGACCGTTAAGTGTGTTCATAAATAAACATTAGCTTACTTATTTTTGTGTGCATATATTTTCATTTTATAGTATAGAAAGAAACTCTAGGGATCAATCACTATTAAAACATAAATTTACGGATTGATTACTTTACTTTGTGAAATTAGACTGCTAAATAAATAATATACTGGGAAAATCTGGCCGCCGATCGTTCAGTATGGAGGACTTTTGTAAACAGAAAAGTCCTTGAATTTGAAACTAAACGGCGTTCAGAGTTAGATTCCAAGCGAGACAAACTAAAAGTCCGACCACCTGCGGCGATTAGTTATAATTTTATCAACGGTGTGATCACATGTCCGCATTGTGCGAGAATCTTCACTAAGAAGATTGGCTACATAAGCCACATTCGAGCACATCAGCGGCAATTAAGGAGTTGAAGCAGTCGCCGTGGCCGAACACGGTCGGGACATCATCATCATCATCATCATCATATATTATAATTTAGTGACAGTTAGTTCTAATTCAACTCATCATTTTTAAACTAGGGAGCTTATCATAAATTATTTTAATCTCTCGATCAGATAAGTAGTATAAATTATGCAGCGTTTAGCAAAGTAAAGGTAGTGAAAGCTGAAAAATTAATTAATTAATTAATTATCCACTAATTCAATCAAGAAGCATGTTTAAAATGGCGGTCTTAAGAAATGAAGTACATCTAAAGGCCATCCTTCATATTCACTCGCGCACACATACACACATACATATATACATATATACATATTAGCAAACACAAACACACACACACGTACATAAACCCGCATATACTGTTTTCCATACACTATGTTTATTACGATACGCGCATAGAACATATTTTGTAGACTGTAGTACATAAATATTATTAGAGAGTGGAGACTCACGGACAGAACAGTGGTATAAGATACTGAACTTATTATTTGTGTATTTATTTGTATTTTAGTGTTGGTAACAATAAATACTACATACAATATGCAAATAAACTTTTAATTATATATCTTCACATATGAGTAAAAAGTTTTTCTGTTTATAGGTTTTAGTTGTCGCTAAATTGCCCATAAACGCCAGTCTTACTTCATTCTAGAACTCTCTTAAACTTTTATAGATATAATGTCTGTGAATAATAATTTAGTAATGACATCTTGCAGTAGTGGAATAGAGTCTATGAACGTGACGGTTTTTGTTCTGAATTTTTCTGCTAGAAATATTAATTTATTTTAATTTTTTCTTTGTTGACAGGTAATCTATATGTGTATCCTGACATTTAGGAGGAAAGTGTGAAACAAAGTGTCTTTTGATATTATTCATCTCTGCCGTGTGAGCTATACGTATAAAATTTTTATAAAAATATTTTAGTATTTGAAATTTATAAAATCGTACTACCTGAAGACTAACAGGTTCGTTAGGTAATCCTGCATTGCCATTTTAAATTCTGTTAGATTAAAAAAAATCCGTTTTCAACCATTTCTACTGTACCGATACCGTTTCGCTAATTTATATATTTTCAGTGTCGTCTAAATTTAGCATGAAAGCAATTTAAATTAAATATGTAATAGCCTCACGCTCAGAAATTGTAATTCTTTAAGGAACTTATATAAAAGACAGTGTGGCAACTTTTCAATTAGATTTAAGATTTGTCTCAGAATAAATAAACATTTTAATTCATTGACCACATTTATCGTAATATAAGTGCAAGTGTCCTGATTTTTCTATATGTAATATGTTTCATACGTTCAAAAATGAAAATAAAATTTTAGCTTACTTAACAAAAGCTCAAATAGCTTTGAATCTATTTCTAAATAAATTTATAAGCTTACTTAATTTTTTTACAGAAAGCCATATGTTGTCTTAACTTCAGAACTTCAGTTTCAATCAGAGGTCAATTTAATCCGAGGAAATCTAGTTAGCAAGTTTTTGAAGCGCAACCTTCACTTGAACTAGAGCTTTGTATTTTTTAAGTAAAATTTAAAATGAGAAAAGATTTTTAGACTTGCATTTTGTGAAAACGTTTGCTCTAAAATATTGTGAAGTAAGCAGAATTTGAAGATGCTTTCTCTTGATTATTAAAATAAAATCAATATTTACATGGATTCATCAGTCTTCAGTGCAATGTTTCCGATTTCTGATCCAAGTATTCGTATCTTTGAAATCTATTTAGCACTCTCTCATAATATTGCAGAATTTAAAAGAAAAATCTTTAATTGGCCATTTGAAGTGACAATATAAAACGTATAAGCGTAACACCAAACACAGTACTTGTTATACGAAAACATTTGTTAAAGCGAATATATATTTATGATATAAAACCTCATATAGCTCATTGTTACAACTAAATACTGACTTACTACCCTTTTGTTAATAAAAATAAGTCAATTTCCTTTCTTCATATTAATAAATCAAAATGAAGTAGCGACACGAATAAGAGCTTGATTTGAGATAGATTGCTGTAATCTATCAAGATTTGCTTCGTTACATTACTGAAAGCACCTCATTTGTAAAATTTTTACAGAGAAAAATAGTGACAAATCACTCTGTTGTAATAGAAAACCCTTTCTTTAAAATAATTAGTGCTCCCTATATGATAAGTGCTGGTTCCTTCTTCAGAGAGCTGAAAAATGTATTACTAAAATTTAAAAGAAATATATTTTCCTTAATAATATCTATAAATAAATTTCCATTTACGCCAAAAATGTTCAATTTTAAGAAATATCCGGTGTGACTGGTAGTATGTTAACGATATTGTTACAATCAATTGACTTGTTTAAGAATGATCAAACATGAGATATATTTTGCATTTCATTTGCGTGGATTACAAAATTTTCTATTATTAAGACGGCAATTCAAAACCTTTAGGCTATAATGTAGGTCTTTTTCAGGGTTGTTGTTTATCCCCAAAAATATTTAATATCGTTATTAATATTTTACTAGATATTCTAACAAAACATGAGAAAAAATGGGGTTATCGGTTTAAATTCAATAACAAGTACACGGAATCTATTCTTGCTTTTGCGGACGATCTCGCGATACTCACTAGGAATCCAAAGCAATGCCAGCTGCTATTGGATGAAGTAGACGAATTTTGCACGTGGACAAAAGGAATGAGGACAAAACCTAGTAAGTGTCACTGTCTTTGTCTGGGAAGACGAGACACAAAATATACCTCCTACGATCCGGGACTAAAAATTGGCGGAGAATGCATTGCTGTAGTTTCCGAGGCGGCACCTTTTAAATTTCTCGGTAAGAAAATAGATTACAAAGGCCGAACTCCATCATTAGATGTACTAGTCGACAGCTTTATGACGGATCTTGAAAAGGTAGACCATCGACCTATAAGTAATGTCAAGAAAGCTTGGATTTACGACAATTTTCTAACATCACGTCTGAATTGGCCTTTCCTCGTATATGATTTTAATAAAACCCTCTTGGCAAAGTTAGATGCAAGCGTCATAAAGATGCTGAAGTTTTGGCTTGGGCTAGCGCATTCGGCGGACACCTCAACCTTATTTAGAGACCAAAATAATTTTGGGTTGAGATTAAAGAAACCATCAGAGGTCTATAAACATCTAAGAGTCGCCAAAACACATATTCTGGGAAAATCTCGGGATGAGATTGTTACCTCACTCCCAAAAGACAAAAGTGTCCCAGAGCTCCAGTCAAGACTTAAATTCCATAAGCAATTTATGATAGGAGCACAATTTAGTAAAGTAGGGTTGGGATCAAAGAGGAAAGTCCAAGACACAGACATAATAAAATCTTTTATTCGGCAAGACGAGAACGATAAGTATAAGGTGCACGCAATGGGCTTAGAAATGCAAAATGAGTGGCTAACTATAGGAGAATTCTGTATCCCTTTAGCTTTAAAATGGCGCACCCTAATTCACGACTGGTCTCCAGCACTACTAAAATTCTACCTAAATGCGTTCCAAATGACTCTTCCAGATCAAAGTAATTTAGTAAGATGGGGTAAAGCTACCGATAAATCTTGCTACATCTGCAAAGAGGCAGTGGGGACAGCTAAACATATGCTGGTGGGGTGTAGGGTACTCTTGGATAGTGGTCAATACTCGCGGCGCCATGACAAAGTACTAGAAATCATACGTGAAGCCGTTAGTCTTTCAGTTGCAAGAGCGCAGAGAAACATAACAACCAGCAAACGCTCAATAGAGTTTGTGAAAGAAGGTTCTTATAAAAAATCTACACAAAAGCCTTTCTCCATATTAGATCCAGCTCCTGATTGGACACTTGTGATGGACACGTATGAGAAACAGTATACAATCCCTGAGGATATTTGTGTTTCGTCATCTAGACCGGATATTTTTCTTTACTCTCGAAGCCTAAAACGCGTAGTACTGGTAGAACTTACAGTTCCGTGGGAAACAAATATCCCGAAAAGTCACCACCTTAAACTTAATAAGTATTTCGACCTTACTAACGAACTGACCAGGAATAGGTTTAGAGCGAGCTTATATGCGGTTGAAGTAGGAGCGAGAGGTATAACAGCGAAATCTCTCTATAGTTTATTAAAAGATCTCGGCCTGTCTAGAACTATCACAAATTCATTTCTAGAACGCATTTCGAAGGCGGCTTTGGTAGAATCATTCAAAATTTGGTTAGGTAGTGGGAGGAGCTCGGACAGTGAAGGTGAGCGTTAATGCATTTTAAAGGGGCCCCTTTAAACCTACACTTGGGTCGCAAGTCCCAAGCGCTGCTCGGAGCTCCTCTTCCTACAACACGATGGGCCCGGCACCCGCACGGTGAATCCATGGAAGCTAAGTTGTTTCTTCTCTTTCTCTGTAATCCACGCAAATGGAATTGCAAAATATTTAATTTTCCATTTTCCAAATTATGACACTTTTTAAATCTTTTAGTAATTAATACGCTTTTATTAGTTTCACTTGAAACTGAGTAACTCTCCTTTGACTGAGAGATCGTGGCTTATATACATAAATTGTTAGTATATCTGAATATCGTATGAGACTCGATAGCCGAGCGGTCTGAGATGCGAGTTCGAAGTGACTTTTTGCAGTGACTTTTAGATGCTGTGATCGTAGGTTCGAATCCCGTCCGTACAAGTAAAAGCAAAATATTTTATTTGTTATTCTATTTTTATTTGCTTTGTAATAAATGTTTTATTTTCATTTTTACTTTATTCACCAGTAAAAAAGTTTAATATTTAATTAAATAAAAAGAAATGAAATTATAATAATATATCACATTGAACAAAAAAAAATAAAAAATAAATATAGTTTACAAAAATCTTTTGTACTTTTTTGTTTATGAAACTAAAAAGTAAACAATAATTCTTAAAACAAGTTAAAAGCAGTAATGATCGAAAAATACTAATATTATTGTGAAAAATTTTCATTTCTTTTTCCTTAGCCTTCATACTCAATCTCTATAAATATGCACAATATAGTTTCAGTTGCTTAATATACGAAAAATATACAAATACTTCTAAAACGCCTTTAAAATATAACGTAAGTTTTCATGTTGCAGTTGATTATACTTTACATATAAAATTATGCGGCGTTGAGTTCCGTCACTTAACTCACATTGACTCACGTACAGTACGGATAAATCGCTATAAGGTTTTGTGTCTATATCATAATTACTATGTGATTTCGTTTTCCTTTTTTATACAAATTAACAGCCTCACACTGTAAATGGCTTTCATCGTTTTTCATTTCAGTCAATGCCGCATACTGTGACAAACATCTGTATTAAGTAGCGGAACTTAACGCCGCGCTTTGTCTTGTGATCAGACAATAAAATGTATAATAATAACGACTACAGTCACGTCACACAACGTCACACGATTATTGTTTTAGAAATGTAAATTTATTTTAAAATAGAGACAAACACAAAAGGATAAGGCTATATTACTTTGAGACAAGATCGTTAGTCTTTTGTTATCTATAATTTGAATACTTGTAACTTTCCAATGTCTTAATTGAATCAAACTCCTCCTGAATAAAGCGTGACAATAAAATTAGTTGTGATCAAAAGATTTCTGATAAACTAATATTTAGTGAAATGAAAAATTTGTTTATTTATCGATATACGGATTTCCGGTGCTGCACATAACTTTAAATGCTAGGAAATATATAATCTCCTTTTACCTCTTCTGTACGTTTCTGTGGAATTTCGGGAAATCTTCTTTTTTAATCCTCCTGACACTACTGAAGGGCCATGGAATATAAATTTGCGTGTGCGTCTGTCAGTCACTTGGCAACGGAATGTTTATGTACTTATAGACTGACACATATGTGTTTATAATATTAGTATGATATTATATGATTTAATGTAGTTATTTTTGTATATATTTTTATTAAGAATATTTTAAAAACTGGACTACTTTTAAAAATTTAAATAATAAGTAAATAATATTTTTTTACAACAAATAACCTCATCAAGATGATATTTTGAAGATGTTCTTATTAAAAAGCTGCAGTCAATTACATAACACACGTGACCTAAATTAATTAAAGTGAATTGTATTAGGGAGGATGAAACGTTCCGACATATATTTCTTTCGTATACAATTATTTGTTCGATTATACTGAAGACCATACTAAAAGACCAATAAATTTAAAATATTCTATAAAAGGTGTTAACGTAATGTGGGTTCAATTTGAAACTGAGATTTGTGTTCCTAAACTAAGTTGTCTTTCCACTAGTTTTTGATTTTGTTATTTTCTTCTTTTCACATTATATTTTATACCTTTTCTTTCTCCATATGAATGCCTTCTTTAGAAACTTTTCGTGTAACATTGCGGCTTACAAAGACGACCTACATACAATAACCATAACAATAATCTTATTTACCACAATCTCAATAAACGTTATTTATCGTTTGATTGCGGTTACAGAACTACTTTCAATAAGACACAGTCAGTCTCAATCAAATTATTTACATTATAAATTAACTTATAATTATATAGTTAACAGCATATTATATGTAAAGCTTTGTATGACATAAGTGGCACATGTAACGTTAAATTATGTGAAGTACACATTTGTTGAGACCTAAGCAAATAATTAATATGATTTGTTGTTTTAACAAGAGAATTTATTGTGAAAATTTCAACTTAATCATAATTTTAACTAAAAGAGAGTTATAGCCGTTCAGTTTCACTGTTTTCTCACAAATCAGTCGGGTAGATAAAACATAGAACTAAGACGCTCCTTTCTCCTTTTTGCCAGATTTTAAAATTACTAATTGATTTAAGTCAGCGAATAGATAATTAACGAATAGGTTTGTCAAATCTAGAAAATGCATAGAAATTCATTTCCTCTCATAGGGATTGAAACAACAAACTGCGGTTTTTACAATTTTATATTAACTAATGCAGTTCACTTGAACTTCGTTCATTTTAAACAATTTTTTGGCATTACTTCAAACATCATCGCAGTTCTCTGATTATCTCAAATTTACTATTCATATTATATTGTATATATGAATATGACCTTTGAAAGACGATATATTTAACTAATAAGTACTTCGTCTACGTGTTGTTCTGTAATGGCTTCTTTCCAACAAAAGTTTGATAAAACTCTGTTCCGGAGATTATCCAGGATAAACAAAAAAATAGACAGATATACATTTTTATATTCATTTATTTAGATATTAGTATTATATAAATATATGTACTTAAAAAACAATTATTTTGTACAAAATCAATGTTAAAAAATTAAATTGGGACATAAATACATACACTAGTTCTATTATAATTGTAACTTGGATAAACATGAATGGATTCAAATGTGTAGATCCAATTATACGTTTCAGCTAATAAAAGGTAAACATTGTATTTATCTGTAATTACAGAAAGCTAATTATAAATAAATAAATAATAATGTATTAGCGTATAACATATTTTTTTTAACATTTCTATCTCATTTTCTTATATATTTATTATACTGGACCGGCGATTTGGCTCCTTTTTACGGTTGTTACATCATTACCGTCGTCATAATTATATTATTTTAAACCTGCAAAACCCTGTATTTATGGTAATAACCGAAAAGCTTATCTTGAAAAATATATAAAAGCAGCAGGGGCTAGTGTTAATTATTAGTTTATTTTATTTCGAGCGTATTCCGACAGACATTCTACGTTATTGTAGTAAATGACATATCACAGTATTTCTGAGCAGTTATTTGTTGCCGTTGCAATTTCATTATCTAACACTACCCTCTTTTTACAATAGACTCCTAAATATTCATCTATATTTTTTTGTTTTATAGCTTCACGCTTTTTTCCCGCATATAGCAGGGCAGGTAGGCAGAGGGAACTGCAGGAACCATATGAACCTAGTGTTAAGACATCCCGTTGCTTAGTCCCAGCTTTCTCCGTCCCCGCTTTCCGCCTTACTCGAGGCATTGCGTGTTGAGTGGCGGAACTCAACGCCGCGCTTTGCCTAGTTTCCAGAGCGAAGAAAATGGAAATAGATCAATCCATCTTCTTCGAGTGGGAATCGAACCCTCAAACCGTCGCGTTTACAGGCAGATACTTACGCCTCTGCGCCACGAAGGCACATCATCTATATGCACATCTCTATATACTTCCAGTGAGTTTTTTCATTATTACTTCAATTATTGTCAAACACGCATGTATATTTTAATACGTATTTATTACAGTTATACTCGTATTATGTGTTCTTAATTGCAGTTGCGTTATTAAAGAGTTATTATAATTTATCATACAAAGAACTGGAATTAATGAGGGCCGTCGCGGCGCAGAGGCATAGCGTCTGCCTTTAAACGAGACGGGTTGTGGGTTCGATTCCCAATTCAAATTATATTTTGACAATAATAATGACTAAGGGAATTTCAGCAGTGTTTTTTTATGATTTCATTGTTTTTGAGCTTAAAATGAATATACTTCATTTGTGGTTAGAAAATGTGCCAATGTAAAAATAAATTATCCATAAATATGTTGAAATTTGTAGAATTTTTACTTATTGCTATTAAAAAAATATTAAATATATAATGTAATTGAATGGAATGTACAGAAAAACTGGACTCAATCAAAATATTTTGACCTAAAATCGGCCTTATTCGTTTTATCATTTTCTGTACATTTGATTGCTTTTCAAATATCATTAAGATACGGCACGCATTTGAAAGCCGCCGCCTTGTTTGTAATATGACTATATGACGAAATATAATTATGTCGCACTACACGTTCCTGACAACCTACAATATTAAGCTACCTATTGGTACTTTACCTATATACCAAAATCGCTTGAATTTTTCAATAATGCCTATTTTAATGAACTATACATTAAAATTACTAATAAATAAAACATTAGATACACTACTATACGTTTGACAATATACAGCTCGGTATGGCGTCACATACACGTTGCTATGGCAACGCGTATGCCACGCGTCAATATGTGTCACAAAAACACGATAATATAATTATGATAGAATTTAAATTTGCGTGCAAGTTGTTATGTATGCTAGATTTGTATCCACAATCATTATATGTAAATTATAAGATTTTACCTACAATGTCTGTAGATAGATACAATGACTGACTTAATTGGGAAAGAAGTAAACAGATCAGTTTAATCAATGGTTTTGTGACATATTAAAATTTAAAAATAAAATTATTAACTAATATAAATGAGTATTTAACTTACTGTTTGATAGAATATCACTAGTCAAGACAAAAAAATAAGGAAGAAAGAAAACGTTTCATTATTAATGTCTTAAAGTTTAATTACATAGCAAAAGTTCTAGAAGTTCGTTAGTATTTCCTCTTATTCTAGTATTACAATGACACCTTGTATTAGATGCGATATCTCAATTAATATACCGCTTATAGCATTACGTAATTTAAATAATTTACCTCATTCTTTAGTAATATTTTTATTTATTTATTTTCATTTTAAATAAAGTAGATTTTATCAAATAAACCTATTTATTAAATTGGGACGGATTTTTCTAACTCAATTCAATAGAAACATTTTCAACTAAGCTTTTAGCTAAGGGATTACGACATTTTATTAGTAGTAGTAGTATTTAACGCCGCATCAATTTTTTTAATGTTATTCTATATAACTTTTTTTTTAATTATAAATACTTGGTTCTTTGAGTCTACAGTTCCCTTTGCTTACCTTGCTATAGCTGGATACAGAGTAAGACACTCCGTTCTTCGCTTTCCTTCCAAATTGCAGACACTGTGTTTTATGATCGGTGACATTGTGACACGTGTGTTTTATGATTGGTGAAATTACCTCCGTAATTTATCTTTCAGACTGAAATTATTTTAATGGACGTTTACAGTGTTACTATACTCATTCATTTTGATCTAAATATATATTAGTCAAAATATAACTTCGAATGCAATCTAAATGAGTACCTAATATATTATTTATAAATAAGTGTACAGAATAAAGCGCTGCGTGATTTAGTAGTAGCTGGTTCCATATCCATTCTAAAACATTTAAAAACGAACAATTGCAGTAAATTATATGTAAACAAATATTTACTTTAACGTTCATAAATACAGTTTGGCGTCAGTGTTTTATCGCGCTTTAAACAATGTTTTATTTTAGAATGAGCCCATAGCTTTGTGATTAGTTCATGCTCGTCTCTTAGTCTGGTCTTGGCGGTGTAGCTGTCACACCCAGAAACGTAGTTTAATACTTAATTGACACTATAAAATTATTTTAAAAAAATAAATTTAAGGTCGATACGGCTATTATTATAAATTGAGTTCTGTTTCTGTGTTTGTTGTTTGTCTCCGAGTGAGAATCGAGCCTAAAAACCGTCGCTTTTACAGGCAGATGCTGTATCTCTTCATGTCGACGGTCCTAATATATATATTAATAGTATGTATCAGTATTATCATAGAATGATTCATATATATCTTCCATATCTTTTAAGTATGAATCAAATTCGCTATTGTTTTCACTGATTTAACTTACAGGTAAAATCTTGTGTGTTGTTTTGTGTACTTTAAAATACCATAGACTTAGATATTTGATTTAATATAGATAATTAATAGTGACAAAAATTGTACTGGCTTCTAGATAGACAATTTATTGATAATCTTAACGAAATCCATCAATAATCTTACAAAAGTTATGTATATTGATAATATTCCTTAAAATAAAACTTGAGGACCGTCGTGGCGCAGAGGCGCAAGGTCTGCCAATAACGCGACGGTTTCTAGGTTCGATCCCCAGTCGGAGAAGATGGATTTTTCTATTTCCATTTTCTTCGCTCTGGCAAAGAGCGGCGTTGAGTTCCTCGCCTCGAAAAAAAGGCGGAAAGCGGGGACGGAGAAAGCAGGGACTGAGCAACGGAGTGTCTTAACACTAGGTTCTCACGGTCCCTGCAGTTCCCTCTGCCTACCCTACCTTGTGCGGGATAAAGCGTGAAGCTATAAAAAAATAAAAAAAATAAAAATAAAAAATAAAACTTCAATCGACAGCTGCATATCTGCATTTAGCCCAAAATACATACCAACTCTATCAGATATCTGATATATTGTTAAATTAAAACTATAAATTATTATTTGTAATCTATAACGGTACTTCCTGAAACCTGAATAGATCTTGGCATTGCTTCAAGTAGCTACGAAAAAATTGAAACGATATTAGGTGCACATTAAGTGATAGCATTTTGCTCGTTAATCCGCCCACAGTTTGTAAATCAATTTTCTATATTAGAGCTTTATAATTATGATATCTTGGCGCAGTTATGAAGTGTTTGTACACAATAAAAATAAAAATAGAGTGTTTTAACATTCCGTTTTATCTGTCTGTTCTGCTATATATGAGGAATAGAGTCATAATAAGAAAAATCGCAGCGTTGTGTTCCGCCACTTAACTCATACTGTCTCCAAAATTAGGCTTATTTATTTAATAAGTTAATCAAATTTCTGTAACACTGTAATTTTTTTTTTTTTTTCAGCTTCACGCTTTATCCCGCACAGGGCAGGGTAGGCAGAGGGAACTGCAGGAACCATAAGAACCTAGTGTTAAGACACTCCGTTACTTAGTCCCTGCTTACTCCGTTTTTAATAAAAAATTGATTGATTGACTGCAATATGCGGGATAAAGCGTGAAGCTAAAAAAAAAAGGAACCTAATGTCACTTAATGTCAAAATGTCGCGTTGAATGATGACAACTTAACGCCGTGCTTTGTCTGTAAAAGCGGAAAAACAAAAACAATACTTACTTTTTTACATTAATTTGTATAATAATTCTTTATATAGATATTGAATCAACATAAATGCATTACATTTAAAATAAGTCGTTTCAAGTGTTTATATTAAATATTACCTGATTCTCTTTCCATATATGTCTACAGAAACGACCCTCTATCAAATACATTGAGATAATTGGCGAATTTATATATTTTCGATGTATAGCTGTAAGGCTTTTAACTGCATTTAACTTTTAATTATGAGTTTGTACATTATTGTAAAAATTGCACGAGAACTCGTTTTTGGGCGTATTTCTGAGCCACTCAAAGCTCAAAAGCAAAAAATAATGCTCGTATAACAGAGTGTGGTAATGTACGCTGCTTGAATTGAACTGTAAGATCGGTTCACAAATATCTTACTTTAGGCCCAAGCTTACTAAGCGTTCTGGCAAATTTATCAGTAAATAAAATTCTACCTAAAAACTACATATAACATACTTGCATGAATTCCCTCCGATAATGATGTAAAAAAAATAATTTAAAACCTTTACAATCCAATTAAAATGATCGTTTCTTAATTTTAATAATAGTAATCGATAAATACATATTGCATATGTGTATGAATGTAAAAATATATATCCACCTTGTTTGTGACAATAACTAACTCAATTTATACTCTAATAATATTTTCAGTAAAAAAAATATTGAACACAATGCAAAATTTAATTTGAGCGTAAATAAAATTTTATCGTATTCTAGGTACGTCATGTGTTCGGCTCGTTTGAATCTCCTTTGATTTAATGCGCCAGTGAGAAGAGTTCGTATGACGAAAGTCAAAGCCTTATTGAAATAACTAAGACTTTAGATCGCTTTGAATAATTTTCACTCAAATTTGAATTTAATGAGAGGTCAGCATGAACTTTTATTTACATTCCTAACACGTATTTTAATCACGTGGTTTCTACGTGTTGTATTTTTATGCATTAGCTGTTGATCGATAATAATCATAGAAAAATTCTTAAAGAATATACATGTAAAAATATTGAACGCAGCGGGATTTGAACCTAAAATATAAAGTGCCAAATCTAAACCTATTATGTCTCTATGACATGTTTTTTGGTATTGTAAGTTTTGAATAAACAAATTACATACATGGTAAATCGAATGACCATTTGATTAGAAAAATAATCTTAAATCGTTAATATATTGTGTTGCTATAATTTATTTTATTTATATTAAATTTCAATTAGAAATACACACACACACACACACACACACGTTTTTGAAGAATTTGTACATAAAATACATATCTAAATATACTTATTTTGACCTCGTGTTTAAAAAAACTTACATAGGTTATCATTTACACCTGTAATCCAATTCCAACAATAGCCTGCTCGGATATGTCAAAACGATAAACTTCTTTTTTAAAATCAGCTAAAAATCTATTTATTTTCGATATTTTTTTATGATTCTACATTTTATTCCATGACGTAATATATTTCAGTTTTTATATGAAACATGCATGAAGTTTTCTTTTTATAGTAATTAAAAACCTCTTTCACCAAAAGTTAGTTACAACATCTCTTCTATAAGAGCATTATTAGGTTTACTTTGCCCTCTTTATTATGATGAACGCCGATTACGCGTAGCTTATTTGCCTTGATACCACAGTTTTACGTCTGTTGTAGTACCAATCGATGAATGGACTAATCAAATTACACCCACGCTTGGACATCGTAAAAATCTATTTAATTATTATTTGTTCAGAGCACACATAATTATTTTTGGACAAAAGAAAAGAGATTCAGATAGAAGGTTATATGAAACTAAGAAAATTTTTGTGTTTTAGTAACGTGGCTTAATTTAAAGATATCGAAATATCTTAAATATTTTTTTTTAACTTCACGCTTTTATCCCGCATATTGCAGGGTAGGCAGAGGGAACTGCAGGAACTTTACGAACCTAGTGTTAAGACACTTCGTTGCTTCAGAAAGCAGGGACTGCTTTCTTCATCTCCGCTTCTGCCTTATTTAAAGGCATTGCGTGTTGAGCGGCGGAACTCAACGCCGCGCTTTTGCCTACTTTCCAGAGCTAAGAAAATGGAAATAGAAAAATCCATCCTTCCCGAGTGGAAATTAAATCCACAAACCATCGCGTTTACAGGTAAACGTCTCCTCTGCGCCACGACGGTCGTCGTTTAATCATTTTTGCCTTCTAAATAAAAATATTGTAACTAGTTAGTTCAGCTAAGCCGTCCGAGTCCAGTAGATACTAATTAATAATTGAAGTGGTTAATTAGCAATAGAGTTATTCAATACTTAATACGTACTCGGTCTCGGTCTGTCTATCTCTTGAGGTCTGTATGTCTCTTGATCTCAGTCTATATATACAGGTGTGTTCATATGGTAAAAGAAACTACTTTTATACTCAAACATCTCTTATAAGAAATAATATTTAAATCACAGCTTGTAAGTCTCATAATAATATTCTAAACGAATTCACCTGAACAAATATTCTATAAAAAACAAAGTATCGATTCCCTGTAAAGAGTTTGCACAAAGCCGTGAAACGTTTACTTCGTTTAATTAGAGGACACGACGCGGCGATTCGAGTCTAGTTGTGTGCGTAATTTTGTTTGCAAATCTGGATTTTCGATCTTTCTCTTTTTACTTAATATTTATTCTATTACGAAGTACTTAGTAAATTTGTTGGTTTTTTTTAGTATATTTGAACCAATAGCTTTTGAGTCACAACAAGCTTCGGATAATAAATTATTTGCCGGTGAATTAAAAGTAGCGTCACGTAGAGGGACTGTAAACGCAATAGTTATGGATTTCCATACGAAGGAACAAATAAATGTCATTGTCTTACATTGAAAAAATAACGTACATTGTTAAATTTAATTATCAAATGCGTAAAATATTAAATTTAGGCACAGAACGTAGAATAGTGTCATAACAAGAGAATCTCTCTAAAGCTTTTTCCTATAAATAAGCAGCGAAATCTCGAAATGTTAAAATTATATATTTAAGGATCATTCTCTTTATTACTCCTGCCATCTAGAATTTTAACAGACTTGACCAACTAGACCAACTGGGCCTTTGTGTACATAAAATATTAAATTACAACACAATTTGTTAAACATCACTGTTCCAATAATTCACAGAATGCTCGGGAACACTTCAAGAATGGTGCTTTCGTGAATATCAATTCGATTTATTTACAACTAGTTTTATGTAAATTTGAGGCTCTTGCTATAACACCTTAATATAGCTCTCGTTATGCATATGTAGAAAAAAAAACAGTCCTAGTATAATGTATGTAATACTTTATATTAATTCTTTTTAAAAGACTTTTAAAGACACGTGCCTTAGAAATTTTAAATAATGAAATTAATCACCCCACCTCGAGAAGGACCGGCAAAAAATTTAACGGGTTTCCTCTTTAATTCGCATTTGCTTAGGCATTTATGGATTTGATTAGTGACATTGATATGTTTGAAGTAAACCGTAAAGGTATACATATATGAAATATGATAAATATAACCAGTATAAGCGTATATATGAAAAGTTAAATATAATGTAACGAATTCTTGAAAATGTTTGAATATTGTTCAATTATTTTTGAACTACTTGACTTTCTAATTAGAAATTATTGATAAGATTATGATTATTAAATAAAGTAAATAATGTAAACCTAAAAATGTACCATGAATACTATCCGAGCGTGTTCAACGACAGCGTCTTCCACATACATTCTATCTTTATGAGTAAGCCCAATGTCTGACCGGTGTCGACTGCACAAATAAGCTGACTCTATTTTATTAGCTTTAATATATGTTTGGCGTAATCCTGATTCACTTGTAATGTTTGTGACTAAACAAAACGGTCGTAGATTGGAGCTTTCCGAGAAACGTTTATGTATATTTATAAAATACGAAACAGCTTGTTTAAAATCTTTTTAACTTTCAATCTTAACATACTAAGTGTCCTCTATTCTGAGTATCTCATAAAAGGAAGAAATAAGAGCTTTTATAAACATAATTAAAATTTGACACGTACACTACTTCTACCAAACGCCCGTTTTTATTTCGCGTGGAGCTTTTATCCATTCCATTCAGTTTTTTTTATGAAAAAGTTTTCAATTCAGTTACAATAGTATTTTCACGTCGATATCTAGCTCTTGTAATTTGTAGAACATATGAATGCTTCTTTTTTAAGCTATCATTGTTTTACAAAAGAAAGAATAAAAGAATTTTTTGTTGATATTTTAGCAACATTTGTATTTATTTACTCTTATTATATTTTATTATATATTATATTTGTTGATTTAGTTTTAGTAGTAAGATTTCTAATTGAAACCCGTAATAAAAAATATATATTTAGTGACTCCCGTGACTGCATTGATAATAGCGACGTGTTCAATCCAAACAAAGCACGGCGTTGGGTTCCAACTATTAATGAGAATATTTTGAAATTAAAAAAAAGTGTATGCAATGCAATCGGGTCAGCTTTTATTGATAATAGTATAATTAACATATTTATTTATATTAGTGAAATGTTTTTTTTAGGTTCACAATTTCTCTCGTACAAAGTAGAGTTGGCAGAGGAAACCAATCACAAGAAACTCCACGCCACAAAAATGAAATTTTTACTTTGTTGTTCTTGTTGTGCCTTAATTACCCTAATTATAGGTAAAACCTTATCACTTTATGTAACAATCTAGGTGTATATTTTTTAACTGCAACTCATTGACTTTTTGAGCTTCTATTAAAAAACACAATGCGTCTGCTCCGTATATGGTGTTAAAGCGAGCGTTAGTTCTTTAAAATGATATTTGTAAACATGAAGCTGTGAACGAAAGTGCTCTACATTTTCAGTCTATTTAAATCATAACCTTTATTACACATTCAAAAATATTTGTACATAGAACTATTTTTAAATTTACGTAGCTTATTTAATATATTGATGTAAAATTAATTTTTTTTAACATTTTTGAAAAAGAAAGAGAAATCGAATATTGAAATTTAATTTTTTTAGCTATGTTATCAAATCTCACTCCATACGAGGTGTGCGTTTGTTCCTCACGGATGCCTTGGATTCTGTATTGCTCAACCCAAATACGAAACCTGCTGTTTCGTATTTCTTAAATTTGTACAATTGGCAGAGTTAAACGCTAAGTTTGTTTTTCTATAGCGGGAAATTAAATAAGACTTTCCATTTAGTGAGTATTGAACCTGTGAACACGCAAACAATATCCCACTGCGTCTCATTGTCCAGGCTGTATACATAAGATAATGCTTTTATTACTTTTTTACTAAGTCAATTTATTATTAATCTCTATACGTGGAAATAAAAGTGATAAAAATACGTAACAAAAGTTGTGTAAAGCTTCAGTCGTATCTTATAACTCGCGTCGTGACGACGTGTTCGATGTCGCGGGAAAGTTTACGATAAGCTTTGTAAATTATTTATGAATATAATATGTAAATATATAATTTATAAGTGATTTGTGAAATGATGTGTTTATTTTCTTGTGCTTTTTAAAGAGATCTGTGCTTTTGAATCGAGTGAAAAATGTATGAAGATAGCTTTTATGTATATATTATATATTTTAATCTAAATGATTTTTATGTCATTATTTACAAATTTATTTGAATTGAATATTATAGATTTTATATATATCGAATAATTATTGTAATTAATCGACATTACTTTTATTCTGTAATATACAATTATATAATAATTTATAATTTTTTTAATTGTTAACCATCTTATTTTATTTCAACAGCTGTATTTATGTAAGAGAATATTACTATGTTAATTTAACTAACTTCATCGGGTTTGAATTACCTGAAAACTTGTACATCATACTTCATCGGGTTTGATTTACCTGAAAACGTGTCCAAATCCGAATATTGTTTTCATAGCATCTACCTAATTTCCATCCCAATATTATCAGAAGGAGAGTATAAAAATAATTTATTAATTCATTAATTTATTAGTATATTATATTTATGTCGGAGAATCAGAGCATTTGCATCATAAAATATGATATCTTTTCTTTCAAATAAAAAATAAAGCAAGGAACAGAGTGTCTTAACGCTGGGTTCCTCAGGCCTACAGTTGCCTCCACTTACCTTGCTACGTCCGGCATACAGAGCGAAGCTAAAGACGACACATCCGTTAACTTTCTAATTTTGAATAAAAATAATATTAAATATAACAGATGGACTTTAAACGCTTAACAAATTTTACTCGTATAAGAATTTGTAAATTAACTTCAATATTTTTTGAGCAAAACGTTTTATTATGCATATACGAAGGTACACAAAAATTATCTTAAGAAATCTCCACTGTGTTTTTTTTTCTGTTCAAATTCTTCTCCTAGTCACACTGTGGCGGAACACAACGCCGTGCTTTGTCCAAAAAATAAAAAATGTTAACAAATGAGATTGAAGCCCTGACCATCGCATTTACAATCAGCTTTCGTCCGTCTGTGTCACGAGGGGCAAAATTTAACACTCAATTTATAAATTAAGTATGAGCTTTCAGCCGAAGCTTACGATGGAAAATAATATAAAAAAATATATATTTTATATTTACATCGCTTAAGCAATTTTTGCAACGATAAGTGGACGGTTGCTTATTAAGAAAATATTTTTCTTCAATCTTAGTTAAAATTATATATTTTATTAAAAAAATATATAAAGTTATATGCGGCTACTATATGGAACTATTGTTTTTTAATTAATTTTATCTTTAATGAAGTTTATTAATGTCGGAAATTTCGATTACATTAAAGTTAGAGGTCAAAAACACACATATTTATATGCATATATTGTCATCAATCTTAGATGTATTTAAAAATGTCATTCCAAATCATTTTCTTAGTTTCCCTTTCATATTCGTACAATAGATACATACAAACTAATAAAATATGTCACATATCCAAGGCTCGAATATTTAGATATTTTTGGCATATAATAAAAGAGCTGACGTCAGCCAGTACAATGGTGTTTAGGTAACTCACATATCAAGACGTAATTTACAATTGTATGCATAAGCCTTACTGCATCCTTCATACAACGATTGAATTACGAGCGGATTCTTTGAAAGATTTATTTGTTTTTCAATAATAAATACATTTATCGACGCCAGTGTTGTACAAGTAAAATTCTAGTACTGATATCTTGGCTCAGGATTTGAATTTATTTTACAATATACAAAATAACTAAATTATGAAAATTTTTCGCCTACAAAATTGTATCGTGTACTATTGCCAATAAATTGTATATTTCTATTAATATTAAATATATTTTTTTCTTCACAAAATGAACGTGTAAGACAATAGTTATTATATTGAGGTTATTTGCATAAAGTAAATATAAAATACCCACATAAATATTGATAAAAGTGAGGAAATAGCTATTATATAGATAAAAGTGAGGAAATAGCTATTATATAGGAATCATTATGACAGTTTAGTCCAATACATTGTTATCAGCCCCTCGTGGGGTATGAAATTGCTTTTGTGTAAAAATTAACAAGTAAAGTCAGTGGTAGTGCCGTTTCTACTTGTGCACTTCAAGGTGAAAAATTAATAAGTGCATAAGTGTAAGAGCAAAGTATAAGTGAGGTGGAATCAAAGTGTGATAGTTGACAATAATGAAACGTGTACCTGAGTGTCGTCTTAATTTCCACCTGACATTTTGACAAATGTTATATGTAGAAGATAACATACAAATAACTAAGAAATACTATATTGATGCGACTTTTACTAAACGATGATTGATATTTTAGAAGCTTATTACAGACCAGCGACAAGCTCTTGGCTTCTCCGCTTACGTAACGCTAATGCCGCCTTTGAAGTACGTTCTAGAAATGGATTAGTAATAGTTCTAGACAGGCTTTTTAGCAAGCTCGCTCCTACTTCAACCGCATATGAATTTACTCTAAACCTATTCCTGGTCAGTTCGTTAGTAAGCTCGAAATATTTATTAAGCTGAAGTTATGACTTTTAGGGATATTCCTCTCCCTAGGAACAAGAACTAAAATACAAAAAAAAATAATTAATTCGGTTTCTAAGGGGAGCGGTTTCGAGTGCATCTATGGTCATATTTTATAAGCTTTTTCTAATATGAATTTTTTTCTACATTGCTTAGAGTTTTGAAATTACACAAGTTGTTAAAAATATTTATCTCATAAAATATTTTAATTAATATACTGAGATCGACACGTCTGCAATATTTAAATTTTTTTCTTTTTCCGCTTTGTCCAATAAAATCGTTTTAACTATCACGATTTTACACGCACATCTCGAAGCCACCTCATCCACTCAACGGGAAAAAGCGTGAAGTTTCGTTTTTATTACATATTTTATCTTCACACAACTTCTTCGATGTGTGGAGTACACACTATAAATCTTATCTTTTATCTTTTGTATGTGACCAATATCGATGTGGACCAGACCGTGGAAATATATAACCTGTATATAAGCTGCCTACTTAGTTCGTGTCAATGGAGTCGATTGAAAACAACTGATAGTTATATGTATTAGAAAGCTTATTAAAATGTTAAATGAATACTTATCTGCTAGATATTTATATAGTGATGTGTAAAACCAAAACTTGTTGTTTATCTAGCAGGCGAAGAACATATCCCGTATCTGAGGCTTTATCAGTAACTGATGAAACCTCCCCTAAGAATGTAATATGATAAGTACATCGTTTATATACATATATATTAAGTAGAATTTCAAGAAAAAAATATTTATTTGAATTTACCCCAACATATAAGTAAATATATAACTGAAACAACACTAAAGCTTTCATGAAACTGAAAATTTACGAAGTGTCAATAGTAATTGTTGATGTCACTGTCGTCCATTCGAGGTTTACTGGCATCGTCGGTAAATCTTAGGTAACACGTATGCACTAACTCTAACTTAACAGGCTATTAGAGCGTTTAGTGCCGGTATTTTAGTAAAATTATAAAAATTTACGATGTCGAGCCTTTGTTACTAATTAAATGTATAACTTCGGGTTTAGAGTTTTCTTACTAATTGAAGAAATATTTTGTTCAAAATTGGCGTTACTCTGATGGTTTTAAAATGTTAGGTCAATGCTAACGTAAAGTAATAACCAATATATGTATATACATAAATAAACACGCATTGCAACACTTCTGATCGGCTTACTCGGGAACAAACATATCCTTATAGGTTCAAACTTCAAAGGAGATCAGCAATCAGGGCGTTTTAACTTTTGCTTTTGACAAGGTTAACTCTTATGCCACGAGTATTATGGTGTATATAAATATAGATGCTATTTTGGTTTTGTATTTTTTTTTTATTATTGTTCTACTAAAATTTTTAATTTTATTTATAATATTTATATTTATTTTACTTGATATTATAATATAAATAAATTTAGATGATTACTTTAAGGCCGTCGAAGTAAAATTGTATGTTAAAATATCACCTGAGAAAAAGAATTATTCTAAATTATTATTTAAATATTAGGAAACAAAAGTGAAGCAAGGTTTATTTTAAAAGAAAAACATCTAGACACATATACACGACATGTTTCGTGTATATTCGGACGTAGTTTCTAAGTAATCGCATTAAATGACATAAATCACTCAATGACTATACTTCAGGGTAGTTCCCATCCAGTACGGGCCGTTGTCTACGTGTAACTGCCACGATTGACATTAATTCAACGCTTTTAGTCTTTATCATCTAAAATTACCCACTTTTTTAAAATATTGTTTGGAATAATGTCTAAATAGCGTAGGAGTAAGCTAAAATTATTTTCTCTATATGAAATTACTACATCTCAATTTAGCTTTACGCTTTATCCAGCACATGGCAGGAAAGGCAGAAGGAACTGCAGGGACCGTGGGAACCTAGTGTTAAGACACTCCGTTGCTTAGTCCCGGCTTTATCTGTCCCCACTTTCCACCTTTTTCGAGGCATTACATGTTGAATGGCGGGACTCAACGCCGCGATTTGCTTAGTTGCCAGAGCCAAGAAAATGGAAATAGAAAAATTTCATCTTCCTCGAGTGGGAATCGAACCCAGAAACCGTCGCGTTTACAGGCAGACGTCCTCCACCTCTGCGCCACAACGATCCTCAATCTCAATACTTGAAAATATTAATTCAACCCTCTATATTATTCTCTTACTGTGTTCTCACATTTTGTTCCCGCATCATTAGTAACGGAAACGAAACAATATTGTATACATTAATAAAATGCTTTTTTTTATAATAAATTCCTTTACTTTCTTGTAAGGTATAATAAAAATACAATTTATATCAAGGAATAAATAGTAATACTTTTTAGTAATTAGTAACAGTCATTAGGAAAGCCTTCACATGCTTTTTTTAATATCGTTATGACGTTTTATGAATAAGCTATTAACAGCTTGCCACTGTATCCTATGAAGTAGGGTTCCCAGAGAAAACATAGAATGTAGTGCTAATACTCAGCGTATTTTCCTCCCTTTGGATACGTACCACGTACCGTGTCGGAATTTAACAGTGCTCTTTGTCTTTTTATATTATGATTACAAAAACAGCGTCTTCTCCTTGGCATCGTATATGGGAAGGGATGAATTTTGACAATTTAGTAGTCAGTGCTGCCAATCTATGTGGAAAAATTTACTATAGCTTTAGCCTCAATTGATTCCGCATTATCAAAGTATACTTAATAAGGCCAACCCAAAAAAGTAGTACACTACGCTATTAAGCAGTACTTAGAACTTTAGTTTTATGGCGAAACGATCGTTAACTTTACTACCTTTTTAAATTCACAGACTTACCCCACTCTGTGTTTTTTGCCATGTTTTATTTGTTTAAGTAATATTTACTGTTGGATATTGAGAATTTGGAATGTTTACATTTATGAAAAGAGGAGAGCGGAGTGTTAGGACTTTTCTTTTTTCTTTCAATGTGTAATAAATAGTGAAGCTATACAAATATTTAATGTCATAATTTAAAATTTACTTATAACTCGTTGGAAAAAAAACGTTACTAGGTTTTGTTAATATTTTTCAGAAATTGCAGAAATACGTTAAACTGAAACTATAAAAATTTCCCTAAAATGTTATTACTCACATTGCACATTAGACGCAGTGACTTGAGTGCTGGATGACATTGTATGGGCTCTTTGTGCGTCACGTATTGATATAAATCTTGGATCAATGATCGTTGAATTTGTAAGAAACAAAATAACTAAATAGAAAATCTACTACATATTACGACATTTAATAAAAAAAAACGTAATAAATATGAATGAGAAAAAAAATATATGAGAATAAAAATAGATTTTTTGCTTTATAGCCATTTTATACTTCATATTTCACTTCCATTCGAAACCAATTGTGCAAAGTCACAATTGTCGTATAATTCATAACCCTGTGTAGAGTTTGAAAACATATTACATTAAATACCCATATAAAAGAATAAAATCGTATAAATTTTAGCTTGCATGTTAAACAGAGGGTTTTGTGTTAAGTCACTCCGTTCACCGCTTAGCGACCAATTTTGTAATATTGTGTATTAAGTGCTCCACACCTTTTTTGTGCTTTTACTACGGTGAATAAATGTAATAATTCGTTTTCCCCAAGTGAGTTAGCTACAATAATTACAATTTTTATAAACGTAAATTCCTATAAATATGCAAGCGTAGAAATATTTATGTCATTATTATGATTTAAATGACCGACTAAAATTATTTTCAAATGAAAATAAGATAAAAACAAGCAATAACTCGAAAATATGTGTTGATATGTTATAATATGTAGTTATTTCAGTACTACTGCGACATTGGCGATTGTCATCGTAGTAAAAAATCATAAATCACTTATTCATGTAGGTATCACAGATGTACGTACTTACATGTAAGTTTTTTATTTACTATCATTTCGTAAAAGTGCTTTGTCATGGAGGAGAAGAAATGGCAAATTGTTTTGCCACCCCTCCTGCATGCCTCCCTAGTACATCTTTTAAATAAAATAATGATTTTACATATCGTCCGTACAGGACCGTCGTGACGCAGAGGGGCAACGGCTGCCCGTAACGCTACTGTTTGTGGGTTCGATTCCCAACAGGAAAGATGGATTTTTCTATTTCCGTTTTCTTCGCTCTGGCAACTAGACAAAGCGCGGCGTTGAGTTCTCTTAACATTTGGTTCCCATGGTTCCTGCAGTTCCCTCGCCTATCTGACCATGAGCGTTAAAGCATCGAAGCTAAAAGAAAAACATACAATAAAGATATTACAAGTATTGCCTAATTTAAGTGAAACTGGTTGCAAAACTGATGAACTCCGTGCGTCTATGTCGTTGCTATAATCATTAACCCTATAATAATCTTTGCTACCCAGTTGTATTTTGTTCCTTTTTTAATGAATCTATTGGCAAGTCTCTTATCGATTTTGGGATTTTATAATAGAGTTTTACGCTAAGCCCTTATTAACAACGTACCTTAGACGATACGAGGATGTAGTTAATTGATGCCTTCACCGAGTTAAGCGATTATTGAGTTGATTTGTGATCATCACAGCACATCAAAAAATAATGTACATATATATTATTATTTTAAGACTATCTGTACTATATTATAGATATACTGAGACGCAATTGTAACTATACATATTTCGTTGAAATTTTCCCGCAACGAGTCCCGTCACCTCAATTTATAAATAGGCCTAGTAAATTTTTTTGTGTTACAAAAATTTGGTCTATACTGGATGCTTTACCCCACAGTAAATATAGCAAAGTAAACAAGCCTAGCAGTATCGACGTCTAATTTTTCTAATTGTATAAACAGCTCTGCTTAGTTTCTTCGTGAGGGTTGCTATATGTACATCCCACCACCAACGTTGTATTTATATATTACAAACGTTATTTTCAATTTAACTTCTTTTGGCTAATTACATGATTTTGACTGAATTGATTTCTAGTGAAACTGTACGTTGCAAATTATTTTTTTATGAGGTCGTAAAAACAATAAAACATTATTTAAAGGCAGAACGACCGTTTCCTGCTTTTTATATGTTTTTCTATGATTCATTTTACTATGGACCATATTTTTTAATAAGTAATATAGTAGTTTCTATTTAAAGAGTTCTTTTTAATCTTTCTATTTTTTCATATTTCTTGTCCTAAGAAGATGTCAAAATGTGTTTGTGTACTTATGTTTTAAATTGTGAAATGCATACATATCTACGATGATAATTTACCTTACAAAAGTTAGTTTTGTTATATTTTTATATACATAAGAAGTTAGGAGTCTCTTATAAGAAGAAAATTCCTAACATTAGAATGTAAAGGCGGATAATACTCTCAAAGCCTTAAACTCCACTAAATAATTTTGCATATAAATTCGCGCACTTTTTGACATGTCCCTATATATTAACGTAGAACGTAACTAACCATAAATTACGTCAAATATTCTCATAGGATGAAGTAACGTTATACTAATCTATATATCTATGGGGAGCTATATTTGTTATAACGTATCGGTTTCGCTTCACATCGGAAATGTCAGTGCAAATATAATTTAGTTTAGACAACTATCATGTTACCAGAAGGGTTAGGGGTGAGTAAAACTTAAACAGAGAATGTAGTAAATGAAAAAAAGTATTGGTTAATGAGCTTTAAATAATATATATTAAGTCTTAATATATATTAAAAAAATATTAATATATCATTTGTTTAAGCTTCGCGTTAGGTCGTAGTAGAATATTCAAAGGAGGCCGCTGGAACCGTCGGAAACTAGTGTTAAGACACCGTTCTCCGCTTTTCGCCTTTTGAGGCATTGCGTGTTGAGTGGTGGAACTCATCGCCGTAGTTCCCTGTACGAGCTAAATGGAAATCAAAAAATGTGTCCTCCCTGAAATCTATCAGGAATCAGTGGCACGACATATATATATATATATATATATATATATATATATATATATATATATATATATATATATATATATATATATATATATATATATATATATATATATATATATATATATATATATATATATATATATATATATATATATATATATATATATATATATATATATATATGTCGTGCCACTGATTCCTATTGGGAGTCGAAGATGGAAGGCTTGCACGCAGCGATCCCTGCCAGCCCTACCTAGGGCTGCAACATTCCATCAGCCACGAGCACCATACGGGAGCACAATGCTAGGGCGTCCCCCCGAGGCGACGCGCACCAGTGCGTCCCCGCTGGTGTGAAAAGTGGAGACGAATGCGGCGTTGAGGACCGCCACCCAGCACGCCATGTCCGGAACGGCGGGAAGTGGAGGACGGAGCTACAAATAGCTGCGTGGAATGTAAGAGGAGGGATGGACCAGAAGATGAATGAGCTATTAGATGTGATGGATGAGCGAGATTTGGATGTCATTTGTATGACTGAGACCAAGCGAAAGGGTAATAATGCAACCGATTTGCCGGGCAGCCGCGTCGCTCTCTGGGCCGGCGTTCCAGAGAGCGAACGCGGTTGTCAAGGTGTAGGTGTGTTATTGTCCTCTCGATTGGTTAGTGCAGTGGTAGAGTACGAGGCGATCAACCCTAGACTGCTTTGGGTTCGCTTCAAGCTGGGGATTACAAGAATATTCTTGTTGGTGGCATATGCGCCGGTATCCTCAGCTTCATTGAGCGAACTTGAGGGGTTTTGGGAGAGTGTCAGGGATGTTCTAGGCAGTGTTAGAGGAAATGAAAAATTAATATTATGTGGAGACATGAATGGATGGGTCGGAACCGCGAGAAGTGGTTACGAAGGTGTGTTAGGTCATTATTGTGACAGAAGAGTGAATGAGGCTGGAAAGCTCATTTTGGAACTTTGCAAGGAAAGGAATTTGTTTGTGGCAAACACGATGTTTGACCACAAACAAATTCACATGTATACGTGGGAGCGCATGGGAGAGAAAAGTATGATTGACTTATTCCTAGTGGATCAGCGGATTCGAAAACAAGTGATGGACACACGTGTGTTTAGGGGTGCCGACTTGGGAACGGACCACTATCTAGTAATTGCTAGATTTAGGGGTTTGTTCGTAGGATGGCGTAACCGCACGAGGTGTTCATACTTGGAATCGAATTATCGCATAAGAAGCTGGAAGCTTCAAGATCCACCGATCAGAGAGGAATATATAGAAAGGGTTTCAGAAAAGCTTGACAGTTGTGAAATAGGAAATGAAAGTGTTGAAGTATGCTGGCAGAACCTTAGGAGCTGCATGGTGGAAGCTGCGACAGAGGTATGTGGTACAAGGAAAAGAGGCTTTAGTAAAAAGCGTGACGAATGGTGGGATGATGAAGTGAAAGATGCTGTAGAAAGAAAGAAGAAGGCATGGCAGGATTATAAAGCCTCGAGTAAGAATAAAAGTATGAGAGAGATTAAAAAGAAAGAGTATAATCTGCAAAAGCACCAAACGAAAGCACTGATAAAGATGAAGCGTGAAAGAACCGAGAGTAAAAGAGATGAAAGGTTGACGAGCAACTTCCGGGATAATACGAAGCTTTTCTGGCGAGAAGTTAGTGATTCACGGAGTTGTTCGTCAACCTTTAAAATGAAAGGGGTGCTTTCGAAGGACGGTGAGATACTTACAAACAGATCACACGTTTTGCAGCGATGGGCGGAATTCTACAAGGAGATGTATGAATGTGATGACGCTTCTGCCTCAAGTGACAGCGACAAGCTGAGTCTTGATGTAGCAGATGGCGAAATCAGTATAAAAGAAGTTGAGAGTGCAATAAGAAGCTTGAAATGTGGTAAGTCAGCGGGAGCGGATGGAGTTACTGCCGAGATGATCAAATATGGTGGAACTCGCATCTTGGACTTGTTCTGGTTTCTGTGCAATTTATGCTGGAAATCGGGGAGGTCCCAGATGATTGGCAAGGTGCAGTCATCGTGCCTTTGTATAAAGGCAAAGGTTCACAGATAGACTGTGCAAGCTATAGGGCAATCAGTTTGATTAGCTTAGGTGGTAAAGTATATGCAAAAATTTTAGCGAGAAGAATGCAAGACAGATCCGAAAGGCTACTGTGGGAGGCCCAAGGAGGTTTTAGACCTGGAAGAGGATGCATGGATCAGATCTTTTCCATCCGTATGATCACAGAGAAGTTTTTGGCTGTAAACCAAAAGGTTTTCTGTGCTTTTGTGGACTTGGAGAAG